>DWUH010000001.1:0-20451 GCA_018237145.1 Emesis heteroclita
CAGTAAGGCACTTAATCTAATCTACAAACAAGGGACTCATTGAATACACAATTGTAAAAAAAATGTTTGTTTCGGACCACATTTTTACAGCCTATATTGTGATAAAAAAAATGTGAAATTACTGTTTAATTTAAAGATCTCCAAAATTGAGATGATTTTCTGTCTGCTACTATCTTCAGGATTTCATTATCTTTACTAGGTAGGTACACTTAGATCAATGATACCGTTTTTTTGCTCATGGCGGCATGGAAACCAGTATGATTATATGTAATACATCTTGAAGATTTATTTATTGTATTATACATTGAATTTATTGTATGCAGAGTTCGTCCAACAATCTTTTGATGTAGCTGGTCCACAGAGTCCCAGTGTATATGCTTTGAAGAGTTAACTTTGTGAGAGCACTTGCAGAATCTGCGAGTCAGCATATTTGCCTGACCGCTAAAGGCTTGAGCTCCCTTCTATGTATACATTATCTTTAAAGTCGTCTGTAATGTATTGCTACAAGAATTTAAACTTCTGAACTCGATTTGCATTTAGTCAGTGGTTAGTCATTCAAGGTAATAATATTGTGTGAATGGTTGGTACATTTACCGACGGCCTTGAAAACAATGAATTAAGTTTTTTTTGTAATCATTCCATGCTTTTGCATACTCTCAACATATTTGTGAGAGCATACAAAAGCAGCATATCATTTGAGAAGCTTATGTTTTTGACTCCATGTATTGGGCAACCAACAAACAAGTTGTTGAGTTCAATGAGATCATCTATGTACAAGATAACAGAGATTGTTTCACCACGCACTTCAATCTATATGCTTTGGTGTATATTGGCCTATCTTACATAATTGGTTTGTTTAGAATTTACTATAGTAATATTTTAATATAGTGATCACGTTTTTGGGATATTCTTGTCCTTAAGCTTTCTCCAGAGCACATAATACGACAAAAGATCAAAAGCCTTGGAGAGGTCTAAGAAACAAGCATATTCGGAAGTCCTGCGATTAGTACAGTACTAGACAGTATGCCCGAGACTTAAAATTGCGCTTTCATTGGAAAGCCTGGACCAAAAACCGAACTCAGCGTCATGCAACTTCATGTATTTGTATAAATAAGAATCAAGCATACCGTCCATCGCCTTAGCTATCATAGTTGCCCGTGACATGGGACGATAACTTAATTTAGAGATGTCACACCAGTCTTCTTTACAATAGGCACTACGATGGCTTTCATTTAATCATATAAGCGAGTCAAACACATTGTAAAGCACATGACCAAATCCTTATAGTTGAGCTCCAGCGTGCCTTGTCTGCTCAGGGCCCCAAGTCTGCTAATTGATATTTGTCTCAATAGTGCCTCAAGTGGATCGTGTTAGAATAGTTTGACACATTTGGTATTCCGCTAATCATTTAAGACCAATAGTGTTCCAATGACACACGACTGAACTGGCACTGATTAGCCATTGGTTAATTCAGTATTCCGCTCTCCAATGGTGTTCGATATCTGTGTATTGATAGTATACAAAACGGTAGTCTGCTAATTATTTAACGTCAATTTTATATTAGTCAATGGTCTGCCAATTACAATCTTACTATTGAAATGAGCAACTTTTTCTCCATCTTGATCACTTCTGCTTCCTTCGATAGTAGAAGCGATCAAGATTGGATTTAGAAAGATCTTTTAGCACACTGAGAAGGGTCAAAACTTTGAGAAGGTCCACAACAGGACAATTAAGACAACTTTATAGAAAACGTCATTAATAAGTTCGGTCAAAATCCCCGCCGGTTGCAGTTGCTTGTTAAATGAGAATTGTGTCATTATTGTCTACTAATTATTGTGAATAAAAAAATATTACCAAGAAACGGACTTTTATTTCATTAATTCCTTGAGATTCCCCTGGCACCCCCTGCCGGCGCGGCGCCCATGCTTCCGCAATAGCGTAAGTAAGAGAACCATCGTTATATTTGCTATCCTATTTTTTTTTATATCATAAAATAGCAAACAAGCAGATGGGTCCCCTGATGGAAAGAGACAACCATCGCCTATAGACATCAACGATGTTAATGGTGCGTTGTTATCTTGTGGCGAGGTCTAATGCCATATGCATAAGTTTACCGTCTTACCCACCCTCCAAACCGGAACACGCCAGTGTCAAGCACTGACGCTATTGCGGCAGGAATATGTGAGGCGATGGTACCGGACCCGGGCGAGACATTGCAGAACTCTACCACCTAATAGGCACGGTGGCAGTGACTTGCAAAGCGAATCGGTCGCCTTTTACGACCTGCCTGGGAGAACGGCAGTTGGCCTATTATACAAAGGAGCCCGAACCAACACAGGGGAAAGTCGTTTCGTTCAAAGTATTTTATCGTGTGGGTAACATTCCTTTCGAAATAGTCTTGTAAAGTTCGCAAACTTTTTTTTTAAATTGTGTTTCGCAAAGATGCCTACGATCCATCAATCATTTTCTATGTCAACAAAAAAAAAGTTTAAATCAGTAAAAAACGTACATTTTACTGGCATTTACGCGCTTGTTCCCATCCAGTTACACCTCAACCAGTCACATTGTTACTCGTTGGGAATTATTCATTAAAATTATCCCAACGAGTCATAGGTGTTACCCGATGGGAATGTTACTCGTTGGGATTGTTTTATTAATAAATTCCCAACTATTCCCTGTCATTCGGTGGGAATTGTTTTATCTTTTTTACAGTATGGTTACTGGTTGGGAACTGTTCATTAAAATATTCGAATAAGTCATAAGTGTTTTCCATGGGAATTTTTACTTGTTAATTCTCATCCAGTTTTACTATAAGGAAATCTTCTATTATTAAATTCCAAATCAACCATATTAGCTGATTTAGTAGTTTTGGTTAGAAAGGTTTTTCGAAGTAAGTAAACAAGTAATAAGACAATAAAAATCAAACAACTTTTATTTACACCATAATTATTTAACAATTTTCAAAATATTGGTGTTTAAAAACACTTTTTAAATATAAAAGGTTGAGAGTATTTATCACAATTATTTTACAAGAATGTTTTCAATATTGAGTCTATGAATCAATATTGAACAATTAAAAATGACAACAAAAAATCAAATAACTTTTATTTATACTATAATTATTAAATAATTACATGGAATAATTGTCTAATTTCCTTTATTCAACGTTAAAGTGTCAGAAATCTACGTTCATTAATATATTGCAATAAGTGAATTCGGGCCTTTTGTAAAAAGCAGAGAAGTTTATCATTTAAGGGATCTTTTTTGAAATATAAGCAGATAATACAAAATAATTATACGAAACAAAGTTCGATAAATTATACATAACTACTTTGGCAGTAGCGTGACCACGTGATAAAACACTTCAAAAATCAATGTGTTGATTATGATATGTCAAATTATTGGTAAAAGTAAAACCGAATTCCGATGTATAATTGCAATTTACTGCTAAACTACATTTCACATTACTTTTTCCATAGAATTAACATGGTCGGACACAACTATTTTATCAAGTATTTAAAAAAAAACAATATAAACAAAAAGCAATCAATGGAGTTTTCATAATTTTCCTGTACACCAAAACACAGATTCTGTCGGGGTTGAATTGAGGATGGAGAGTTGTGCGAAGCTATAGGTACGTCTAATGGAAAACAATTGGCCACGCACCAGTGTCTTAGAATAGGTCTCACGCTCATTCTGAATGGACAGAAACACTAGCAAACGATTGAAATAGTGTTATTTTACTACATTATTAGTTACAATATCCTTAGTAACGTCGTAAGATTAAGATGAATTGATGGAATCATCACAGCCTAAGCGTTTGGCCTGTAGAGTCTCTTAAAGAAACAAACATACATAGACTGATAAACACCATACATACATACATACATACATACATACATACATACATACATACATACATACATACATACATACATACGTCGCGTAGTCTCTTCAAAGAACTGATCAACTATTTCGTTGCTAGGCTTCTTGTAAAAGGTGAGAAAAGGCAAAACAGTATAATCATGACTACTAATTTATTTATTTATTTGACACATCAACAGCATTACATACAATATGTTTACATAACATATAATATTAAATTAGGCACTGGTATGCATGCCAACAAAAGACGTGTACAACATTCTTTTAAGAACTAAGATATTACTGTAGTAGGTAGCTAAAAATAATAATAATAAAACTCAATAAATCGGCAGAAAATAAAGCAAATTAACATGACCTATATAGAAAGCAGATGAACAGACAACTTCTTCTTGATACCTGAGCATGAATCATGAAAAATTTTCGGCGCAAATCCTTGAAATGGGCGAATTTTTTAAGAGGCTTGTGCTTCCGACGAGGACATATAAGATCTTAGTAATAGGATGTCTTAGATTGGAATGGAAGTGGAATTAGTTGGTAGAGTTCTCTTACTATGGTTTGGTACCACCCTGTTTTTATTCCTGCCGCATTAGCGTTAATCCTGGACACTGCAGACTTATTGCAGACATTACTATTTAAACTATACTCTTATGCTAATAAAGGAAAAACATATGTATTTTTTAATGTTTGTATCAAACAAACTCAAAAACTGATGTGTCACAAAATAAAATATTCTAAAAGGAATGCATGCAAATGAAATGAAAATGGGTTCCGAAAATTCAATCACTGACGTTTTAATTTATCTACTTTACACCCTTTTGATGGTAGCTGATATGACCAAGCCAAATATTTTGACTATAATAAGGTAGTTTTTGAATTTGCGCTTGTGGAGTTAGGGTTAGTCAGAAGCTTGTCTCTATATGAAATTTGATCACTTTTGACAGTGCAAGCCGTTTCATCTATTCTGTAAATGGGATTTCACTTATTTTTTAGGTTGCGGCAAGATGGGCGTGATTTACTAAAAATCCTGTAATATGTATTTTATTATTTATAATACCTACCTGTCACAAATTATAGAGATAAAATTATAGATATAAAAGATATGTGCTACTAATTACGACGTTAGTGACTCGTCTACTCTCGCTTCATAAATGAGTTGAGTAAACCTTACTACTGCACAGTTAATGCACTCTTCGAGGTCCGGATCATCACAGCTATAGTAAGTAATGTGGTAGAAGTTGGCCAAGTCATTCTGTACAAGTCTAGAGAACCACAATACGATTTAAAAAAGGCGACTTCGTTGCGTTCACTCATTCACCACAGTCGCCTCAACCAACTAGCAGCACTCAATTGCCGACTCATTGTGCATAAACCGTATGTGACAAAATAATTACAATTATACACCACCTACTCGTCAAGTGTTGTGCTTCTGGTTGTCAATATTAATGTTATAAATGCGACAGTTTGTTACTCCATCACGGAGAAACAGCTTGAGCGATTTGGATGAAATTTGGCAATCATGTAGATGATGAAAAATGTTACGTGGTCTCGTGATTTATTAGATACAGATCATGAGGCTAGGATCCAAATACGATTCAAATCAAAATGTAACCTCGACAAAGGAGATTCCAATTTGATCTAATGGAGTTTGTAAGCACAGATGGCACTCGTACTGTTCATTGCTATACATAAACTAGTGTATAATTATTAACTAATCACAACTATTTATTGTTCACCAAAACGAACGTATTGTACGTAGATAATGTCAAGTTTACCATTTCTTACGGCAACAGCGTCAGAGCTTGATTTTGTATTTCGTGTCCACATAGACAGCAAACGCACCATTATAATCTGTGGTGACTAGATAGTGACTGCTTCATCAATAGAGCAATCAGCTTGTTTTCCATCATGTGTTATGAAACATTTATATTACAACGTGACTCAGCGGGTGTTGATGAGCACTCCAGGTTACAGATAACTTTATATTTAAAACGCCACCGCGCCGGTATCTGACACGGTAGTACCTATAAAAAATTATACTATACCAGAGGTATCCTCTAAATATATACCTCCATATTTTCACGCCCGGTGCCTTTCAAGGTAGGTAGCGAGATCAAAGTGCCATATTTCATGATTTTTGCAGATTGGTCTTCTTAGTTATTTCCTCCACATTCATTAGACTGTTCATGCGAACGCGCCGGTTACAAATACTCTTGACACCCCTCAATCTGTCAGATTATGTCAAATTCGCATTATATATCTGTTTTGTTAACCTTTCATTTGCCATTCTTTCGGTGTCATTTCACCGATAGAAAGAATGGCAGATAAAAAGTGAACAAAACAGATATCGCGATGGCCAGGCGAGACGTCGTCGAACTCTATCACCTGATAGTCGCGATTGTACCACATCTGGGCAATCGCTCACCCTTGACAAACTGTCTGGTAGAACGACAGATGGTCAGTTCCTCTAAGGAGTTTCAGACTAACTCGGGGACAAGTGTTATATGACAAAAACATACTCTCATTCATCATATATTTATTTTGATACAACTTAATAAAGCATTCACAAAACAAAAGTAACATTCAACTAATGCAACCATTTATCGAAATGTAAAGAGATTTCAATGGCCATTCCAGACTCAGTTTACCTTATAAACTACACGTTTGCGTGCGACTATACACAGAATTCACAAAGACTATAACGTATCCACTTCAAGACAATGTTACTGCTGAGATTTTAGATTGATGCCACGAAAACATAACTTTAGATAATTGTACTATTTGTCGTTGTTCAATTGGAAAACGAACCAACATGCGCGATACGCCAATGAGTATTTTGAAACTGGATCTGTTTAGTCTTTGCGAATATTGTATGTGGCGGTTTCGTGAATTTACGATATAAGTTATTTATACCGGTAATGAACTTTAGATACCTACCAATTTAAACTTTGTTATTATTGGACGAGCGAGCTAAGTTCTTTCACACTTGGAGCAATCTAGCATAATTGTATGTAAGTCTTTTCTAAATGTAACAATAACAAGGGATTGATCGGAACGGTGTCAAATTAAGTGGGGGAATTATTGACGATAAAGATGTTTTAAGTTTGGATGTGAGCCAAATTACTCATAAGTTGTCGAAATATGGCAGTTGTAAGAGGTGGTCCAATAATCTAATGTTAGCACTATGCCATTGCGAGATCCATTTTTGAAACGAATTTTATAAAAAAATGTTTGATATAAAAGTAGTGTAACAAAGTGGCCCTCTCCAAAATTAGTTCTATGGATAAATCACATGAAATTGTTAGATCAGCAGTAAATTGCAATAGTACCTACCTACACCGGAATTTTGATTTTATTTTTCCCAATAATTGCACATATTTTCAAAGTTTTTAACACATTGATTTTCAAAGTTGTTTACCATGTGGGTAGCGCTACTCTCAAAATGGTTATGTAACGTTGACAAGTTTTCTTTAATGTGTGTCTCACACATGTGCATACGAACAATAAAGTATTTTCTCCCAACAATAAAACAGCAACAAATAAAAGAGTTATATTGTAATATTATAAAACATAAATCATTCAAAAGCGTACATTTTATTAATAATATTTTTTCTTGTAGATCAATTAAACAAAATACATGTTTCCCCCATGGTGGTCCACACCCCTTAGAACAATAGAACATCTGCCATTCTGCCAGGCAGTTCGTAAAAGGCGATTGGCTTGACTGGTCACTACCATCGTGACTACTAGGTGGTAGAGTTATGTAACGTCTCGCCCGGGTCCGGTACCACCGTCTTATCTATTGCTGACGCACTAGCGGCAATACTTGTCATTTTCGTATTCCGCTTCAGAGGGTAAGGAAGCCGGTAAACTTATGCATGTGGCATTTTCACCTCACCACTCGAATAGCAATGCATCATTAGCATCTTTGGTGTCTATAGAAGACGATTGTCTCTTTCCATCAGGAGATACATCTACTTATTTACTATCTTATACCATAAAAAAGAGCTATTACTACACTTTATATTGCAACTGAATAAAAAATTATCAATAAATAAATTTCCAGTGCCAAACCACTTTTGTCTAAAAATGTAATCCCACCCACCTGCTTGTTTGCTATCTACCATTAAAAAAAATCAAAGCAGCTGAGTTTCGTTTCCAATGTGAAGCTTTTGAAAACAATGGAAAATGCCGTTTTAATAATCAGCAGGAATTGTTGCTAAAATGAGAATGATGAGTGTCCATACAGAGTTCGCCTAATAACCAACAAGGGTTATATGATGCTTAAACTTGAAATGTATAATACTTTCCTTTGAAATCATAGTTATAAAACGGACACTTATGTAATAATTTATTTTACTAATTATTATAAGGCTTTAGAGGTTATGAATGTAAACACATTCATTCATTTGACACATGATCGATCACAATATGATACTACTAACTTCTCATATATATACAAAGTCAATACTAATGACGATTGATCATTCAAATACCGAATTTGTTTGTTTACTATTCAGTGATTACAGATGTCGATCGATATCGATTGTTTCTTTTGGTTTCTTTATTTGGAGCGAAGACATACGTCCTTGTTACTTGTTTTGCATACGTTTTCTATTTTTATCACCTACATTTTTTTTGGTTTGCTTTCCTTGTATTTTTTATAATTTGCAGTGGATTTTATGCTTTAGGCTTCAACAGTTTTCCTATATATGATCATTGAAATAATATAAAGTCAAATGTTGGCAAAAAATGAAAATCTTTGCTTACATATACACAATTACAGATAAATATAAAATCATGATACTTTCTTATTAAAATGAATTCTTAATTAAAAAGTGTCCGTTGGATTCTATTATTGGTTAAATATGTAAAAAAATAAAACAATCTCTTTTGTGAAAACAATATGTGTAGCCAGCCGTAGGCCAGATTCAGCATTCTCCTTTACGACGAAGGTCAATAAATTATATGTGACTATCTCGGGAGTAGCGTGAGCACGTAAAAAAACTAGGTATTTTAAAAATCAATATGTTGATTATGATTTGTTAAATTATTGGAATAAGTAAAACCGAAATTCGTATTTAGTTGCAATTTACTGCTAAACTATATGTCACGTTTTAAACAAACCTGTTCCGAGAAGAAACTAAATTAGTCATCAATGTATTTTAATTATTTTTTTTTTTGGATAAAAAACACGTTGTGTCAGGGTTGAATTGAATTAATTGTTAATTAATTAACCAATGACGATGGAGAGTTCAATCACGTGTTATTAGCGGAATACCAAATGTGTCAAACTATTCCAACACGATCCAATTGAGACACTACTGAGACATGTCAATTAGTAGACTTGGGGCCCGGGTCTCACGGCCATTCCGACTGGAGTAAAATAAGATTAATAGATAATGTCTTAAGACGAATTGATGAACGTAAGAATCATCAATATAAGCTAATGCTGGTCACCGTCGTATTAGTGGTAAGATTACCGATAAACTCATTCTTGTCGTTCATATATCCATCCCGCCACACGGATGGCATCTATAAGTTTTTGGTGTTTATAGGCGATGGTTGACTCTTTTCATCAAGAGAACAATGTGCTTGTTCATCTCTTATCTTTAAATATAAAAAATCAATTAGCCTAAAACGATCGAAACGAGCGAAGTCGATTAGTCTTTTCGGCTAAATATATTTATTTTCACAGAAGTTACAAGAACATTATCTTGCGTGAATAGTAGATTCATGTCCACACAATTCTCTTATTTGATGGAAAACATTTATTGTAGACATTATAAACTAACGTTTTTGTTATATCTGTATTAGTAAAGAAAAAACAATTGTATAATTATATCGAATAAACTCAAAACTGGGTCAAATTTGAAAATTCGGTTACCATATGATACTGTCCAGGAGTAACACGGGCTACTTTTTATCCGCCTGAACTAATTATCGTTATGTTTCTTTAAATGAATGTTTAGAGTGTTCTTTGTACTGAACGTTTTTTTGCAAAAGTGGCAAGTAAACTTCTTCACTCCAGTGTGAGTACATTGATGTCGACGTAAATTACCTGGATGTGAGAAACCTTTATTACAGACATTACAGACGTAAGGTTTCAATTCATTGTGTGTATTAAAATGAACCTTTAGATTGCCCTTTTGACTGAACGTTTTTTTGCATAAATCGCAAGTAAATTTCTTTTCACACGTGTGAATATACTGGTGTCGACGTAAACTACTTGGATATGAGAAACCTTTATTGCAAACATTACACACAAAAGGTTTCATGTTATTGTGTGTATTTAAATGAACCTTTAGATCGGCCTTATAACTGAACGTTTTTTTGCATAAATCGCAAGTAAATTTCTTTTCACCCGTGTGAATATATTGGTGTCGACGTAAAGTACTCACAAATGAGAAACCTTTATTGCAAACATTACACACATAAGGCTTCACTTTAACGTGTGTATTTAAATGATGCTTTAGAGTGTCCTTTCGACTGAACGTTTTTTTGCATAAATCGCAAGTAAATCTATTCTCACCCTTGTGAATACATTGGTGTCGATGTAAACTACTTCGAAATGAGAAACCTTTATTGCAAACATTACACACAAAAGGTTTCATGTTATTGTGTGTATTTAAATGAACCTTTAGATTGCCCTTATGACTGAACGTTTTTTTGCATAAATCGCAAGTAAATTTTTTCTCACCCGTGTGAATATATTGGTGTCGCCGTAAACTACTCACAAATGAGAAACCTCTATTGCAAATATTACACACATAAGGCTTCACTTTAACGTGTGTATTTAAATGATGCTTTAGAGTGTCCTTTCGACTGAATGTATTTTTGCATAAATCACAAGTAAATCTCTTCTCATCCATGTGAATATACTGGTGTTCACGTAAACTATTTGGATCTGAAAAACCTTTATTACGGATAGCACACACATAAGGCTTCACTTTATTGTTTTTATGTAAATGCAGCTTTAAACTGCCATTATGATTGTAAGTTATATGACAGAAGTCACATGAACACATCATCTCCTCAGTGTGAGTTGATTCAGCTTTATGTAAATATTCTGGACATGACATTTTAGTCATCACATCTGTCACTTCATCAATGTCTTCTATTGCCTTTTTGAATGTCTTGAATTGACCTACAAATAAAACATTTTATTATACTTAGTTGTCTAAGGGTTATGAATACAATTGTATAAGGTTGGAATCTGGGCCAGGCAATCCCCTAATCTTACAGCTAATAGAAATCAATGATAATTATTTTAACCAAACCTAGACTCATAATTTTGACAAGATAATAACATTCGTCTCCAATGTGTCCACTGCAAAACACAAAACATTGATTTAAAATAGTTCCTTTTTATCGGATTATTTTGTCAAACTTTGTTCATTTATATTTAATCATCGTCGTATTATCCTATAGACGGTAAATATAAGGCCAGCGATTTCAGAGAACACATTTGACATATTTGTCTTACTAAAGTCTGCGGGCGCACTTTGACCGTGACCTGTGAATATCTCCGGTGTTAAATTAAAAATAAATTTCTCTAGCGAAGTAATATGGCTCCTTGTACAATAAAATAGTGTGGAATTTATAGTCAAACATCTACTTTCAAAGAAGACGGCATGTTTTATTTATTTATTTAAACTCTTTATTGCACAAATAAGTACAAAGGCGTAACTTTAACTGTTAGAAAATTCTGATTAAGCATTTTGTAACAGTTTATCTTTAGTGATGCTGAGAGAAAAAGCTTGGCTAGTGCATAGGAAACTTATTATGAGCTGGAACATACTTAAACATTTGAAATCTAATTTTAAACTATCATCTAGATTAAACTGTCTTGTAGGTAAGCCTACTGACATTATTTCCGAAGTTAGAGCTCAACTACGCTGCTGAAATAATTGGTAAAGCTATAGCTCGCGTTGATGTATTTCATTGTTGACTCTCTTTCTTTTAAATGTGAAGTAGTACTGCTATACTTTTCTTGAAATTTTCTTTAAAAATTTTTAATCACATCATTCATTTTTACACATTACACAGTAATAAAAATGAATAGTGATGGGATTAAAAATTATACTATAATATTATTTAATAGAATCTATTGGATTGTAATTTACTTTTATCGCTTTTTTCAAAAGTTCTATGGGAATCTAATGGACATTTTCAACAGGCGTGATAGGCGTTTGGACTTTTTTCTTGTTTTTCCATGGACGTGTTTTTTGTGTTGATGAAGAACTATGTACTGAAATTTTGCGAGATCAAGTTAAATCACATATTTACAACATTATTTGATTTGTAGTTAAATATTTCTTCCGCTAAATACAAGATTTCAGAAAAAAATATGGGTTAAAGCTTTATATAGCATTTATACAGAGACTTAGCGTGCCTTGACGGGGCCCCGTATAAGAATTTGTTTGGGCTCCCTTATCAAGGGTCAATATTTCTCACAAAAGAAAAAAAAAGTTTGCATAAAATTAAAAGAAATATTTAATCATCATAATTATTAATTATCCATCTGTCTCTTTTTCCAAATTTTTACAAATAAACCAAATTTTTTCATTTCGAAAAGTTAATTTTTATCTTACGCACGTTGGACCCGAGGCCCAGGGGCCCCGTATAATTTATACGGCAGATACGGCGGTAGTTACGCCCCTGCATTGATAGTAACATCAGTTCTTAACTTAAAATATTTTTTTCTTTTGTAATATTGTTCACTATTTCCTCTTTTCTGTTTAGATTTTGTGCTATTGGAAACTTGACATGTTTCAAAAATACAACAAGTAAAATTTTGACTTTCTTAATATTATTTTGACTATTTTGGCATTGGTTAATTTCCTGATGATGAAAAACTAACATTTTGAAGAGAAGGCGGCAGAATATTTATTACAAGGTTTAGGAAAATGAATACCTCGTTCCAATAAATGTATTGAGATCCTAAATTACATTGAGAAATAGATTTTTCTTTCACACCTATACCGAAAATACATTGAACGCCCCTCATATAAGTTTCAAATCACTACGAGTATGGAAGTGCCGCCTTAAAATCCTGGTTACAAGCTTTCCCATAATTATTGCACTCACATAACCTATCCTCATTTCTCTTATCTAGGAAGTCCAAAACACACCATAAGCTGTTATTTCAGATGGTTTCAGCCTCGTAAGAACAACAACCGGATTCTTTGAAGATGCCAGTTCAGTCTTCACAACCATAATTTCCACTCTATGTACATGTTGTTCTTTCTTTTGGCGAAACTTTTTAAAATTCAACAATACTTTGACTCGTAATTCTTGCTACCTAGATTTGTCAACCTTTTGACCACCCCATTGTAAGATTGATTAGCAAAACTGACTGTAATAGACAGTACTTGAGTTTGATTCCTAGCAGTTTGTAGCAAGTTTGAGTGTAAAAATTTCACTTATGTGAAGGTGCAAATGTCAGCTAGTTGTGTTAAATACTTCTTTAAATGGCCTACTTAAGCAAATCACAATTGCAAAGTATTTAAACATAAGAAACTCTACTGCAGACATTACAAACATAAGGGTTTACTCTATTCATATTTCATGTTGACGTAAATTATTATTAAATAATGCAAACTAGTTACTTGTAGGAAACTCCTATTACACAAGATAGAAATAATAGGACTACTTCTTTGGATATTCATATATCACACACAAACAGATGGGAATCCTAGTGGAAAGAGAAAAAACATCACTCACACACACCCAACATATTACTGGTGCATTGTTTTCCATGTAATAGGACGATAATGGCATATGCATAAGTTTACCAGCTACCCTCCCTTACCCTCCCTCTTAGCTTACCCTCCAAACAGAAACATGACAGCGACAAACACTGATGCTATTCCAGCAATAATAAGTAAGGCGATAGTATCAAATCTGGGCAAGACGTTGAGAAATTCTACCACACCTGTTTTAGATATTATTGGATCCATTTTACTGTGAGTATACTAGTGCCTCCTTAAAATCTTTGGACTAAAATTTCAATATACATATAACACCTCTATAACATAACTTCTAATACTTTTAAGGCCAAAACATACCATAAGCTGCTATTTGGGCTGGCTTTAGTCTCGTCAATACAACAACAGGGTTTTTTAAAGATGCTATTGTAGTTTTCACATCCACCATTTCATCAATGTCTTTATCAATTACCTCTTGGAATCTCTTAAACTGACCTGTAGATAAAATGTTATTATTTTAAGCAATCTTATAATAACAAATTTGACAAAAACGCATGATAGTCAAACTAAATCCTTGGTTGGGCAATTTCTTTATTACATAAATATGTAGCATGTACATTATTGTGAAAGCATTAGTGACAATTTATCATAAATGACTAAATAAGAAGCTTGGCAATGAAATACAATACATAAATTCCACACAATATATAAATAAATACATTAAAAAAATTATCTGATTTCATATGTCATTGCTTATCACTTATGTTTTGATGGTTTTTTCAATGCAACAAACAAAAAATACTATAAGTATTCTTTTATATTGTTGGCTTGAATATACTAATATATTTAGTTTACACCCAGTGATTTTATCACATTTGTAACATCTAGCAAAACAGCAGAAAAGAATGATTCTCAGCTACTAATATTTCCTGACAAAACTTCCATTAGTATTACAATCTATTTTTTAATATCATAAGATAGCAAAGAAGCAGGTTGATGTCCTGGTGGAAACAGACAACAGGCAATATAGATACCAAAGATGTTAATGGTGTGTTGCTACCCCAGTGGCGAGATTTAATGCCACATGCATTATTTCGAAATACGAAAATGACAAGTTTAACGCTTTTACGGTAGGAATAGATAAGGTGCAGTGTACCTGGGCGAGAGTTGTAGAACTCTATCACCTAGTTAGTAATTACAATGGTAGTGACAAATAAAGTCCTAGCAGAAGGGCAGATGGTCTATTTTTTACAAGGAGAGTAAGCTAATAACTTACTATAAACGGGAGAATAAGCTAATAACTTGCTACACAGAAGAATTAGCTAATAACTTGCCATACACGGGAGAATATGCTAATAATTTGCTATTCAATGTATATGCTATAAATCCGATACAAAAGTGTTCTATTTTATGAAAGTTTTCTTTCAGATCACCAATATAAAATGAAAAAATAAAACAGGACAAGGTACAATTTTAAAATATAAATTACATAAAGTTGATTAATGCTTAAAATAAAACAAACTATATTTACAAGGGGCATTCAATGTATTCTCTTTTATGACTTAGAAACTTCGAAAAAAGAGTATATTCCTTCTTAAATGCAGCTGCAAGAACTCTGGTGTTGCAGATGCTCATGGGCAGTGATAATAATTTACCATCAAGTGAGCTTCTTATTTGTTTGCCATCTATTCTTTAAAAAAAACATAACAACAGCTGCTTTTAATTATAAATAACTTTTTGTCATTCTCTAACAGTATTATATCAGTCTAATTTACAAAGACAATATGAGTAATATATTCATTTTTATTAAATCCAGTTTTCTTTTACCAATTTAAATTTCTAATTTGTATCTATGATAATGTAATAATTAATTTTATGATTATTGTTAGGCCATACCACAAGAAAAACATATTTTTTCAAACTCCCAAGCCAACAGATGTCAATATAATGACGCACCTGTGTCCATATGAACAGTTGTAGTTGGCAAACTTTAATTGTTACCACATTCGTTTCACTCTCCAGAACAGGGCTCTTACAACTTTCACTTGTTCCCAAATCTACAGAAATGAATAGGTGGCTGGAGATTTTTATTAAATGATACAGTCATTGTCACTATAGATGAGTATTTTGAGAGGTTGGGGGAAACATTTCATCAAGCAGTTTTTTAATATATCAATAGGATAGCAGACAAGCTGATGCTTTTCCTGGCAGAAAGGGAAAGCTATTCCCTTCAGACACCAGAGAAGTTATTGGTAAGTTGTTATTAAACTGTTGTTGTTGCTTCGAAACTGGAACACAAAAGTGACAAGTGGACAAAGCGATGAAGAACTCTACCTTCTAGTAAAGTAGGATTGCAGGAGCACTGGACTAAACGCTTGATGCATTTAGTCCACTGCTCTACAGACTACCTGACCTTATCTAATCTGGAACACAAAAGTGACAAGTGGACAAAGCAATGAAGAACTCTCACTGCTAGTAAAATAGAATTACAGAAGCACTGGACTAAATGCATCAAGGTAGAGCATTAAAAGTAATAAAAAAATTCTTCTTCATCACAGATACTTTTTGTTAAGTAGTGGCGTTTATAATATAAATATAATGACATTTCACCAATGACTACGTAGTGACCAAGGTATGTTGGAGTAAAATATCAGTGAGAGATTAATTACACTTTTATTAGGATTTTTGCTAGCACCTAACAAAGACATAAGTAATGGACAAAACCTTAACACAGAAATTGTTAGATTGTCCAACATATCACTATTGTATTTAGGTACACATTACAACTTGATGTCATAGCAATCTATATATTAGCTTTAGGGTTGAATCAATTAAAAAAGGGAATTATTAAAGCAAAATAAAAATTGAAAATGTATAGGGACAGGTATAAAGTAGAATAGAATATAAGTGAGTAACTGAATATTTCAGACAAATAATGTGGCATATAACATGATTTTTTTAAGCAAGACCAATACATGCATGTCCTAACAATAGTATGCAGATAGTTGAAGTAACTTTTTTACTACACCTACTAAATCTGAAGAATCAAGGCTTGGGGCGAATTTTTGTTTGGGTTGAAACAATATGACTGTAGTTGTATGCAGAATTTGTTTTTTTGCAAGTAATTTGTTTAGGTACGTACACGATGTCGCGTTTCAAAGGCAAGCTGATTTCATCCTTCGAATAACTTAACTAATAGTGATTATTACTTAACTAATTAGCAACTCACCACTAAGTAATTTTTTTAATTCAGATTTTATTTCTGGCGACTCCACATTTTCTTCGGTATGCCCATCCACTTCTACTTTGATAATATCGTTATCTAATATGAGTTCTGAAGTACTTTCAAATTTATAGCAGTCTGGTTCTTCCTTGATTTTAATTTCTGTAGACATTTTTAGTTGAGCACTAGGTTAGATTAAGTATCCAATGTAAGAACTATATATAAAACTGTCTGTGACTTTTTAATTAATAATCATTGTCACATACGAAACGAATGAAATTATTTAACTTTGAATTAAAAATACATCTCCATCCTAAGTATTTCCGTTAATAATTTATATTGTATAACCTATTTACAAATTGCATTTTGCACCCAGAGAGCAGAGACTAGAGAGTATGTAATGATGTACTATGTAATGTATTTAAAAGACAGGACCACAGACTACTAAGCACGGGCCATAATCTGCCTTGTAACGTCACTAGCCTTAAGAATGTACTTAGCAAAATGATACATTACATTTTTCGCGCCGCCATGTTTCTTCTAATGTCAGATATCACTTGCATATGTCAATTGTCAATATATGAAATACTCTGAAGTCTGAACCTCTGTTGTGTTTTTAAATACTAAATTCTTCAGCTAAATAGTTGCGTCGATTTATTTCCGTATATTTGTGCTTCACAGATTTAGTATTTATTATTACCTTTTGTGGTAAATTACCGAGATGTATTACAAGTGCTGTATACCTGGCTGTGTAAGTTCGCGACAGGACGCTATTTTACACAAATTTCCTAAAGTGAGAAAAGACTCCAAAAGTGGCTTATGTCTATTAATTGTGATTCCTTGCGTAACAAAAGTGTAGCCGAGTTGAATAGTTTGCAAGTGTGCCATAAACATTTCGAGGCCCGTTTTGTTACTACAAAATCACGCCTGCTTGCCGTTGCATACCCTACGTTGTTCTCACAAGCAGAGATACATAACCGGATGCCATTAAATTCTAGAGTCATTGGTAAGTAAAAGTCAGACCATAGTAATTATTGGTAATCTTAAGACTTATTCAAATTAAATTACCCATACAGTAGCTGCTTCACTTTACGTTCAATTCAGTCTGTTTGGTTATTTAAAAGGGTAATGATATTTATATAAATTTATCACACAAATGTCTGCTTAAGACAATATCAAACCCTAACAGTATTAATAAAATTATCCAGTTGTGCATGCTAACCACCAACAAACATTTTAACAATTATAACACATCATATGTATAATTAATTTTAACCGTGGGATATGAAATCATGTTTATGTATTTTGTAAACTACATTTCATTATTTTATAGAAACAGTGGTTGTTACCCGAGGCTTCAAATATGTTTTAAACTCTTTTGGCTTATATGTCCTACAGAAACCTGTTCAGTGATCTAGATATAAAATAACATACGTCATAGACTGGTATTTACTAAAAAACAATAAAACTGTGATAATATTAAACTTGTTTCATCCATTGTACATCTTTGCAAACTTTCATTTTTATAATCATGTTGTCTTAGTTAATATTAATTACAACCGTAAGTTGCCTAAATGTTTAATATGTTATGTATTTTTTTCAGAAATGGTGAACCCCAGAATTGACCATACTTATGGCAAAATGGCATACCAAATAGACCACAGTTATTGCAAACCACAAATACAAAAATCGGGTAATTATAATAACTAGAGGTCACCAAGTGGTCAAAATTTGAACATTATTCAGTGAACACCACATGAATCTAAAAGCCACACTAGCTACACATATTTTTTAGAACTATATTTTTATATAGTTACCATACAAGTTACTATGTGTTTATATACATATATGTAATGTGTTTATTGGAACAACAACCAAATTTTTCCTCTATAAAGGAATATCTTTATTTAAGTAATCATGTTATATGCTTTGGTATGCACTATTTACATACAAATTATTAATTGCTGTTTGCTTCAAATATTTTCACAATTAGAAATATTTCTTTATAACATTATGTTTAACAATTTATTTCTTAAAAATAGAATGAATTTTATAATCATACACCAAATGTTGTCGACAAATTATTTGTATGACATATACTGACTAAAAATTCAAATGAACAGCGAAAGAACTACCTTTACATATTTACATATTTATTTATATTTTACAGATGTTTTACCATCTACGTCATCAGCTCTGAATAGAAACAGTGACCACCACATGAATCAACAGGTCACACTAGCCACAGGTATTTTTTATAACTATATTTTGCTATCATAAATGTATAAAGTTGCTATTTGCTTTTATTTACATTATTATTTGTTTATATGTGTTTTACCATCTACATTAGCTGAGGCACTACTAATGTCTTTTACATTTCAGCATTTTCTTTGTTTTTCTTTATAATACAGCATTGCTTTCTGAATGTTTTCTTATAAAATTGTTTAATTTCAGATTCATCCCAAACTCATAACGTAATGAAACCTGTACATAGAGCTGTCCCTAAGGTCGAAGCATTGACACCAAAATGTAGGAAAATATATAATGTCTACAAGAAAACAAGGAAACTGTTACACTTCACTTGCAGAGCCAAAAAAGCTTTGCAGTTTAGCAAAACTCAAGAATTTGAGAAAAAATATCAAAAATGAATCCTCTTGCAAAAAAACTTTTTTGTATGCAATTAAGCCTTTGCACAAAAAAAGAGCAAGCATGAAGATTTACAATTGATGAAAAATTAATTGCCTTGTCAATTTTAAAACAAGGGCCAAAGTCATACCGATTTCTAAAAAAAATTTTTATACTTCCATCGGAGACCACATTAAGAAAATTAATTTCTGGTTTTCAAGTGGACTCTGGCATCAATGAAAAAATTTTTGATTCTATCAAATAAGTCAAATAAGAGGTATTTATATATATATATATATGTATATATATATATTTAATAATCAATTCTTTCATTATTTAGCTACTAAAGTTCTTTATAGAAAATCTTTATAATATAATATTATTTTAGGTCAACACTTGGAAAGAAGAAAAAAAGTTTTGTTCAATAGTTTTTGATGAAATGGCTTTGGAACCGGGTTTAACTTATAAGGATGAAATTAGTGGATTTGTGGAACAACCAGAAAAAATCAAGCAGTATGCTGACCACGCTTTAGTATTTATGATGAAAGGTGTGGTGTATAAATGGCAGCAACCTATTGCTTATTATTTTTGTGAGGGCTCCATTTCAGGAGTGAAACTAAAAGAAATTTTAAATAAAATTGTAACAGCTGTTGGTGAAACGGGACTCCAACCATTAGTCCTGGTCTCTGACCAGGGAGCCTCATTTCGTTCAGCCTTGAAAACCTTACAAGAGGAGACACGGAGATCTCAATTATTAGATAGTAAAATACCAGGTAATTCTTGGACTACAATATGATTTATTATACTAATATGCCAAGTAAAACAATTATCTCTTTTCTTAATAGTAGCCTTTTTGACAGATCTATATGTATGTACCTTTTTTAAAGTAATAATATATTTTTGACCGCCTCGTTGGTCGAGTGGTTAGCGAACCTGACTACATGATCAAAGGGGCCCGAGTTTGAACCCCGGCAGGGACAAGCATTTGTGTGATGAACATAGATGTTTGTA
>DWUH010000002.1:0-19399 GCA_018237145.1 Emesis heteroclita
GAAGTGACGCGCCAAGTACATTTTTTCCGAATTATCGAGCATTTTGTTCACCGTTTTTTTTAATTTTTACGCACTTTTTTTAAAACTTTTTCATTAAAGAAATACGCTGTTTTCTTACGATCCGGTATATTTTAGTTTGAACCCACGATCCAATTCATTGGATCAAGTATCTGTTTTGAGTGCTACATTTAAGTAATCAAAAGCAATACTTGGCATGCTATGATTTCTTTGTTTTTTGTAATAACTATCAATTTTTCGTTAAAATAATAGACACATTACTGTAACTGAACACACTGTTTGAATATATTCTTGATGACGCGATTCAATTAGAACTGTGCTGTTCTTATTGAATCTAACATCGTTTTTGTAGTATCAAAGAATTTTTTTTTTTTTGAATTTTCAATCATGACTTTATTATTGCTTGTATCAATAGTTTGCCGTGTACTTGGCGCGACATTATACAGTAAAACTGTTTTTTGTTGGATTTCATTATTTTTTGTAAAGAACAAAAGTTTTCTAAAGAGAAATTTAAGTCATATTTAACATAATAATTCTCGGCAAAACTCATTCACTAGGAAGTTTTGTTTTTTTTCTTAATTTAATCAGTAGGTCAGATAACTACATTTTCTAAAATTAGAGACCGACATACCATACTACTTCATTAATCTATAAATTACAGTCTAGTAAAAGTTTGATTTTCACATTATTTCCGCGTAATAGCTTTTCCTCAAAAAATTCTCGCGATGATCGATTCTTTTTTCGATTCTTAATTATTTTTTTAAAATAAAAAACAATAAATAATTTAAAAAAATTTTTCTAAGCTCATCAGTCATTTTTCTTACTGATAAATTTTTTTTTAAATGGTGTACATGTATAGCGTATTATTTAGGTACGGTTTAATGTTACAAAACCCCAGTTCTTAGATTTTTAGGCGAGAGTAGAGCATCTACGCGTTTAAGGCATGCAATTATCAGAAAATGACAGTTGGAATTAAAAAATAATCTATGTCTGTATGTCTCTACGAAATTATGAGAAGCTGTTTCTCGGAAATCGTTTGAAGTCGGAACAAAGAACCGAAAAATATTATAGAGAAAGTAGACTTATGGCTTTTAATTAACGTTTCGATAGATTATTTGCGAATCTGAAGTAAAAATAAACATCAATAATCCTTAGAAAAAATAGGAAGAACTATAAACACCAGGTAAATCTATTAACCAAGAAATTCATTTTTATTATGTAAATATTTACAGTTGTATTATATATTGTGTGACAGATATCGTGGGTAGTTAGACAAATTAAACAAAAAAGTTCTGTTTGTGATCTATTTAAACACGTAACACTTGGTCTCATATTTATTATCTTTGATAGCCTTTAGGTATTGTCCTTTCCAGAAGCTAAGAAAAGAGAAAAAGTAATTTTATTAAAACATTGCATATTCAAAAAATATAAATTTGAGTCAGATTTACTTTTTAAATTACACATACATTGTGTCTCGTAATTTTTTATTACGACCGGCCCTTTTCCGCTTCTGATTTTTTTTTGTATAACTATAAACAAAATAAAAATTGAATTATAATAATGATAGCTAAATGAAATGTTCAAAAAAGACTTACGTTTCATCATGATTTTCACTCGGAAATGTACAATCACCATACAACACTTGATAAGTTTTTCGTGCTTGCTGTAAGCGACAGTCAATGTTATTTATTAAATCCAACAAACGCTGAGCATCTTCAGTAATTCCTGAGTCCTCTTTTAGTTTTGAAGTAACGGCCATTTTTTGAAATAGTTCAGAACTGGAACAAAAAACTTTTTTTTAATAAAAAGTAACGTTTAGTTCGAGAGATACACACTGAAAATTCATAAAAATTTTCCAATTCTCGATGAATAAACTTATATCTTTAAGTTATTGAAATTAAATATATGAATTGTGTTGTATAAAAAAAACTTACCCGTCTTTAATTTAACAAGATTTAAGTGAACAGAGTCAAAAGTAATGGCTTTATTTGCTTCGAGTTGAACTCATAATCATATACTCACAAAAACTGTCAATGGGCTTGGTTGGCCAAAGTAAGTACTTACTAAATTTAGTAAGCATATGTATAGTAAATAATACATTGACTATACCTATGTTCACTGAATTTTAGTAAGTACTCACAAAATTTAGTAAGTACTTACTTCGGCCAAACACGCCCAATGTTTTAGAGTCGGTGTATATACCTGTGATCGGTTATGAAGTTCTGACTTTTTAAGTAGAGGTCGCGTCGTGCTCTGAGCGAGTAACCTCAAATAAAATATCCGAGGTCGGAGTGTAGTCGCTTTTTTCTTTCAATCAATTTTTACACATAAAATTGATACAATTTTACACAAATTTACACGAAAAATTATCAAACGTTGTTTTTAATGGATTTTTTACGTATAAGAATCTCTGTTGATACAGTAAACTTTCTATAAAGTTGCGGTATCAAGGGTAGGAAACTATTCAAAATAAGAACCAAAAAGGCGTGGTTTGAGTTCTTTAAACCAATAAAAAAATCAAAATACGTACCAACAACATATAAGTGTGAAAAAGAAGAAAAAAAAATAAGGGGAACAAAAGTATTCAAAGCGGAACATTATACAGAGTTAACTGTGACTTTTCTTACTACACGAGTAGCGACTTAAAATAGTAAAGTATCCCAAGATTAGATCTGCTGTGCTCAAAATTAATTCACACTCAACGACTCACTCATAATTTCTGAAAATGATTCTTACAAAGCCTTAAGCACACAATGTTAACACGGCCAAAATGTAACGAACTAATTAGTAAAATGACTTACAATATTACCTACTTATATGTATGAATTGAAAAATTTTGTTCCTTTTGAGGTCTCAAAATCTATATAACTAAAAAACGAATTATTTATCTTCGTTCCATTAATTTATAAATAAAAAACTGCAAAAAATTATTACTTATACATATATTTTCAACAGTTGATGGTAGTATCCTATCAATATATTCACTAGAATAACTTATTATGAGGCATATTTAGAGACTAACATATCGCATATCGATCCATTTAACTGTAAATCAAAGTCCAATAAACGATGACTTTTCAAATCGATCCCGCGTAAAAACTTGTCCACCAGAGGGTGTTATTTTCAAGCTAGTAACCTCGCTAGGTTCAGTCGGAAGCACTAATGCCTGGGGGTCTCCTGTATTTCCTAGCTACATACTAAACTGCTGTGTCGGAAGATATCTCAGGTGTCGCTTTCGATGTTCTAACGGCCATTTTGAATCTACGATTTAAAAATTAATATATCTTTATTTACTTTTAACAATAAATAATCCAGTATAAATAATTAAACAATAAACCGTTGTAGCAGATAAATCATTCTCAAATAGCCATTCTCAAAACAGAAAATAAATAACGAAAATGTTGTTATCCAATATTCCTGGAACCATAAAATAGCACTTCGAAATTATATATTAACTGTCACCCAATACTTTTGGGAAAAGCAATAAAAGGAACCACGTGTTAAATATCATAGCTGAATGCACCATTGTATTCATTGTGAGCTACATAAAAATAACAACCACTTTTATAATTAAATCTAGTTATTTAAAGTTTATTTTTATTCCATTTAACTTACTTATATTTAAATAGTTTAAATTATCTTTTATTTATAATAAATATTTCAAATTGATCCCGCGTGGCAATTAACCCACACTCTTGCCCACGAGGCGGCGTTATTATCGATCTAGTGACCTCGCTGGACATAACAAAACTACAGGTATGTTCCGATATGCACTGCGAGCACTGCACAGTCGTCAATTTAGTATACAATTAAATAGAAAATCCACTAGCTGGGGAATAAAAGACTCCCTCCCAGGTATCAATGCTCCTGACGGTAAGTTCTGTTCGAGTCGAAAAAGTAATGAAAGCAATAAATATTTATGACACTGCTTAGTCCTACACTAAAAAGGAAAAAACTCTACTCTCAACGCAGCGCAAACTTCTAGTAATTTTGGGACAGTATCGTTCCAATTACTATATCTGGACAGAAGGAAAAAATTATAAGCAGTGGTTCACACAAGCATACAACTTACGACTTACTTACTTGAGTAATTGAAAGTTGCAAACAATATTTTTTGGTTTTTATATGACGATAGATAAAAATAAATAAGTGAAAAAAAAAAGGTGATATTTCAATTACATTTTTCAAACAAAAATTTCTGATATTTTTGTATCGGTAAGTATTTTTTAAATAATTTTTGGAACTAAATTTTTAAAACTACAGAATTCTTACGGAATTAATCTTTGTATAACCTAGAATGAATTTATGTCCACATAGAAACAATAACAAAAGTACAGAATTTGATTAAAAAATATTTTATTGACTAAATACTACTGAAAAAAATTGTTAAAAAAATTATTTAATTTGTTATAGGTAACAGTTGAAAGAAGAGTATGGAGGGCAACAACAACTTGGCCGTAAATGAAAATCAAATGAACGATGAGCAGTTTTTGGCATATCAAATGGAATTAGCCCGAGTCGAAGAGAAAGAAGATATGGAGTTGGACAACTTGGAGGATGATGGTAATTTTGAGGCTGAAGCTATGGACCCCAATCATCTTCAAAACAGGCCAATTTTAAATTATGTCCCTAACCCAGTTCCAATACAAGTTGGCAACCAACCTGGTATTCGTGGTACTGATTTTCCTGCACTCCCAGTTACTGTTCAAAATAATCGAGCCGGGAATGGAGATGTGGCTCAAGATATTAATCAAGACTTTGAGCTTGGAAACAACCAAAGTGGTAACCAGGCTGGGAATCAACGTAACAATCGGCCTGATAATGAAGTTGGTAATCAAGGTAATGGTCAAGTTATAAACCAAAGCGTCAGACGTGGTAACCAAGCTTGTATTCAAGCTGGCCAACGAGCCCACAACAATGCTGCAGCTGGTAATGGCAGACGAGCTTATGTTCAGCAAAATGTTGGTTTTGGTAATTTTCCTCAGCCTCAACCACTTCCACAACAAGGTATTCTTCAAGCCTACCCTCAAGGGCATGCTGTTTTTGGTCACCAGCAAGGCTTAAATCCAAATATGAGGAACTCTTTTGGACCCCGTCGTCAACGCCTACTTACTCCACTAGAGGCCGCACGAGCAAATCGGTTGAAAGGAATTATAGATAACATGGAATTTGAGCTTCGTCGCAATCGGGAAATTTATAAGAGGTTGTATGGCCCTATTCCTGGTGGTCTAAGTTATGATGCTGGGTAAGTTAATCTGGATATAATAGTATGATTACGATAAGAAAATGGTGATCATATAATAATAATAATAATTTCTATTTTTTGCATTGCAGGTATTGGAAAAATAAATTTTTTCAAGAGAAAAGAAAGAATTCCAACAAAGGAAAAAACCTGTATTTTTTCCATAATAAGTAGCTTAGTGTAATTCATTGTTATCAGTGATAATGAGATATGAGCTATGATTAAGTGCTTTTTTTTTACTCATAGTATATAATACTATTCTTTATGTTTAATTTAAATAAATATTTATCGTTGTTGGTGATTCACAAATATCATTTTTTTAACTCAGAGCAGTTCGGAAATGATAATGACTATTACTAAAAGATTTAACATTAATCAAGAGAAAAAAAGAAAAATAATCAAAATGATTTGACAAAATTATTATTTAAGAGGATGAGTGCCTTTCGTTATTATCTTTTAGGGTCAACGTTTCTGACAGTTGGATAGAATAGTATTGTAGTGACGTTTAATAATTTAAAGTCTTTATACTTGAATTAAAAATTAATATTTTTATATTAAGCAATGTAACATTAATTAGTGTTTCTAATTATTCTGAAAGCAGCTTTTATAAGTATAGTTTGTTATTTGCAATATTTAATGTATTTTTTCTAAAAAGTAAATCTTATAATATTGAAATCATAGATAGTTGTTTCTTTTTTACAGCTCGATTTGACAATTATTTCTACTCAATGTTGTGCCTCTATTGGTAATTAGTATCTTTGTTAGACATATTTTAGAAATTGTTTCCTTGCTATTTGTCATACTTTATGTAAAATTTGTAATCTCTAACTTCAAACTTATTTGAATGACACCAATAATTTATATATTATAACATTATATGCTAAATTTTTTATCTTATACTAATTAATAATATGTAAAGAAAAGTTTGGAAAATCCAAATGAGCATGCCTTAAGCGCTCATGTCATACTTTTCAAATGATTATTGTATTATTTTATTATCCGAGACTTGGGAAATATCATTTATTTTCTTTCCAAAAACAGTATGTCAACATTTTTTGCGTTTGTTGGCCATCGTATTGATTTTACGTCCAACTCATCAATTTTCAACCATGCTGATCGATTTTTTATTATTGCTGTATAATGATTTAATTCTTCATTCTTTTTGTAACATAATATAGCACTTACTACATTATATGAGTTATTACAAAGGACTATTTTAGATGTTGGTACAGATTTTATAAAACCTTTTTGATGTATGTTCTTACTCTTTTTAGTTTCAAAAGTATTCAATTTGATTACTATAATTTGTTGACAGGAATTAAACGTAACTCTACTGTATGTTTTTTGTCCTTTTTGGCACGTATTACAAAATTTTAAAGTATTAAACCAATGCCCATGAAGCTTATCGATTAATTCTTGTAAAGAAACAATTTTAGTGTTATTTTCAATTTCAAGAGACAAAATATTATTTACTACTTTGTACGTGTTTGTGTAATTACATGAATTACAACGATCAGTATATAACAATTCGTACTGCACTAGCTTATTAATATCATCATGTTTATTGAATAGAGAAGAAAGTATGACGAATGAATTCGTTTCGTCATTTGTACTTAATTGTTGACATATATTATCTTTTATCATACTAGACTTCAATATTGTTTTATTATTCATATAAATATCAAATAATCTGCGTAATTCTATACTGAGTTCCGAATTCCCATTTTCATTCAATAATAATTGCATTATCCTACTATGGACAATACACTGGAAAATAGAAATGATACAGCTAGAATCACCATCGCAATTTTCTATACCATGGAATTTTAACAAATCAATACATGGTTTTATCTTTGTTCTATTTTCTTGGTCACTTTGGTCAAAAGATTTTGCAGTTCCCCAAATTAAATCCCATACTTTTGACCAACGTTTTTCTGTAATTAAAATTTCTGGGAGATCAGCTCGATAAGATTTCCTTAACCGATTATACTCTTTAATTGCTTCCGTGCTTGCTTTAATCGAATTTGGATCAAAGTTTATTAAATGCAGTCCTTCAATTTTGGTTACTCGTGAGAGTGCTACATAAGATTGACCAACATTAAAAATAGTATTGCCAGCTTCAATCACAGCATTTTTTAAACTTAAGCCTTGACTTTTATGTATAGTTACGGCATAACTTAAACATAACGGAAACTGTTCTCTTACAACAAAAGCTTTATCGAAAATTAAAAATTTTACTTTGATTCTTTCAATAGAATACTCTTTACCAGTTGCGAAGTCGATATTGATAGATTGAATTTGATTGCTCTCTATAGATTTAGAAATTGACTTGACAGTACCAATTGCGCCATTTACTAAACCTAGTGTAACATCAATGTTACGTCTGAGCATTACTTTTACGCCTACTTTTAATTTAATTATTTTTGGAAGTCCTGCAGTTCTGCTTGCATCTTCTTCTATCGAACTTAGAGTTTTGGATGCTTTTTTCTGTAAGAACTTTGGACAATCAATGTGATCAACAGCACTAAGGATAATTTCTTCGGATTGAATTTTATTTAGCATTACAGAATTAATCATATCACATTGATTGCAAGTAGGTACTAAGCAAACGGTATCTGCCGGTAAATTATTGATGTAATTACAAATTCTTTCCAATCTCTCAGGATACGATAACGAGTCATCGATGTCAATTTTTCTCTTTTCTAAAGACTTTATATCTTCAGCCGTAATTGCTCCTATCCGCATTCGGGATAGTAGTTCAGCATATGACTTGTCTGTTTTCTGACGCATATTAATATTCAATTCTCCATAATTAAATAAATCCGCCCACAAATTACTAAAGCTTAAAGATCCAACTAACTTTTCTGCATCTGAAGATGATAGAATTTTATATGTAGGATCTTCATGCACTGGAGGAAGTTGAAGTAAGTCACCAAAAACAATAATGTTTCGTCCACCAAACCATTCATCAACATTGAAAATACTTACTAATCTTAGATGAATATAAAGCAAAGTTATATTAGAAATCATCGATATTTCATCGATAATAATGAAAGTGACATTTTTTAGTTGATCTCTTAGCATTTTTAGAGCACTATCCGATAATTGTGTGTATCGAGGAGTAAACCCATGTTCGACAGGCAATTGAAATACTCTGTGAACGGTAAGCCCGTCAATGTTAAAAGCAGCAATACCTGTAGGAGCCGCTACAACTGTATCTTGGTTTAATTTTTCCTGCACCCAGCGTTTAATAACTTGAATAAGAAAACTTTTGCCTGTACCCCCTTCTCCACTCACATACAATATAATTTTCTTGTTGTCAGAGTTCATATTTTTTATTTTTTCAAAAATTCTTAACTGATCTGGATTCATTTGTTCTATCATTTCAGCAAGAGGGAGTTTATTATTGACTTTATTAGCAGCATCTTTTAATTCTTTAGCTAACATATCTATTTCATCAGTATTAGGCTCTTGTGATTCATTCTCTTTATGACTTTCATCATTTTCATTATTTGTTTCTTTTTCTATCTGTTTTTTAATATAATCTAAACCTTTTTGAAAGTCTTCATTATATTCATGATATTCTTTAGCTCGTTCAAGCATACTTTGCTGATTTATAAATGATTCTGTATAGGATTGGTATCCATTTTTCAATTCATCTGTGTCTCGCCATGGTTGAAATAATAATAAAAGAGAGAAGAAATAATTTTCAGGCTGATTAGCAACATTATATCTATAATGATTAATTAAGTAACTGCGAGACCTTCTTTTTAAAAATGTTGATGGACCAATTTTATAATATTCATTAATGTTATTTTGTGGTTCTTTCTTTACTATATCATACTCTCGAGCGAAATCATATAAACATACGAGTTCTAATTCTTCAGGACGATTTGGATAATAATCATCGATCATTGAAGGACAGAATATATCAGTTGATTCCGGATTGAATTCTTTTAACTTTTCAATTTCTTCTTTAGTTTTCAGTTTTCTGTTTCTTATCATTTTGACATCAAGCCATTTTATTATAGTCGCAGAATCTGTACCATACAGAGAGTGACCTAATAGAGTATCAGCTGCTTCATGGGCTCCAATTTCACGATGATTTAAGCTACGAAAAGCCATTTTCCATAAAAGCTGAGCAAGCGATTTAGTAGAATTCATTTCACTAACGGTTTCAGATGATTTAGCAGTTTCTTCTTTTGTCACATATTTAGTAACATACTGTGTCAACAGAGTGGATTTTTCTCCAAGAAATTGTATATCCATATTTCCCTCCCACACACTTAAAAGAATAGGATTATAGTCATTAATATTAACCTCTTGATCAGTACGAGGAAGATCATAAAGTCGGCTTTTACTTTTCAAGCTTCTACGGCCTGCTATTGAAGTCGCCGGATCTCGAAGTACAAAGTTATCAGTAATTGGCCGTGGGAATCCAAACTTACAAGCTTTCACAACTTTATTCGATTTGAGTTTTTTCGTTCGTAAGCAATAATTATTATGATAATGCTGTTGATGTGAAGTAACGCGCCTATGGAGCGTAGGCGAAATATTTTTATTTGGTAATTTGCAGGTTACATACTTCATTATGAATTCAGCAACTTCATTATTACTATTAATACCCATAATTGGTGCACCTTCTATCCAAAACAGCATGTGAAGATGTTGTATTCCTCTCCCCTGGTATTCGAGACGCCAGTAATAATGAATTACTTTACCAAGAGGTTGACTATCTGAGGTAATGAAATCAAGAATAGCTGTGAATTTGTTATTGATAAATCTAGAGACAGAAACTGGATCAGCAGTAATCACTTCATTGCAAGATAATTTATCAAAAGCAGGAGAATTTATTTCTCGCACATATTCTATTAAATCTTGCCATAACCATTCAGCAGGACTTACTGTAACAAACCATGTTGCAGGACCATAATGGCGAGTCATGCAATGTAAGTTATTTCTTGGTTTACTCCAAAATTGAGCAGAATTTCGGAGTCGGGCGAAAATGGTACTTAAGTTCGCTTCTAGTTGCCCGCTTTTTAAATTCTGTAAGTAACTTTCTGCTGTGTATCGTTCTCGAGGGTTCAAAACATTTAACGTATGATAAATTCCCTGACCTAATTGTCGAATATTAGCATCGTGTAATAAAAAGAAAAGATATTGTTGGTTCAACCGGAATCGAGGGTCCGCTGATTTCAATCGTGCTTTTATATATTCATGATCTGTAAGTTTTACATTTCTCTTTTCATGTTGGCCATTAACACCGTAAGGATAGATGTCTGGGAAACATAGCAGATCTAAAATTTGAACTCGATTATCTAACGGCTTATCATTAATTTTCAACATTTGATACATATTTGTTGAAGTTTCATTGATTCTTTTATCGTGAAGTGGATATATTGTACAGTGTTCGTATCGAGAACTATTAGGATTTAATATTTGAGTTATCATAGCACGTGGATCATTTGGTTTAATATTGTTGCTATCATCTTGTATTTTTCCGTTATTAGTATTATTTATTTCTTCACCTTCATGTAATTGACTACTTTTAGGCAGATCTTCATGTGACTGACAATTATCGAAATTTTCACTATGTTTTCGGCTACAAATATTAGGATTGGTAGAACCTAGTTTATCATGTTTTTCATTTAGCGATGAAGATAGTTTATCATAACTATAGGTAAAATCATCGGAGTGTTCCATGGCATGACTATTGTTACAATAATGTTCAGGAGTTATATTCACAGCTGTATCATGTTCATCATTATTTAGATTATCGGGTATTCCAACAATACTTCCAGCCATACTTGCGGATACAGAATAGTTGTGATCATAATTATTTAGGTTTTCAGGTGTTGCAACAGTATTTGAAGACATACTTACAGGAAGGCTGTAGTTATGGTCATTATTAAATTCAGAATTTTGGTTTCTTATTACATCACTATCAGTATCAATCGGTATGTTAACACTTATTTGAGGAACATTTGTATCGTTATCGCTTTTACCTGTTAGTTGATTTTTTTCATTTTTATCATTTGAAAGAGGTATGTTGTTACCACAGTTATTGGTATTGTTTCGAAATTTAAGACTTTTTTGATCTTCTGGATGACTATTTTCACAATAATCTTGTAAAATAATATTCGAATCTCGACTAGCATTACAATCTTTGTTTTCGTTACGACCAACTTTTTGGACATTAATTTTGATGCTATCATTTACAAATTGGTCAATATTGTTCGAAGTATTATCTTTCACTTCAATATCATTTCGTTCATCGTCATTCGTTTCAGAACTGAATACCAAATTTCTTGATATCAACCATTTTCTTAAATTCTCTGGGCAATCCGGAATAACTATTTCAGCATACAACGGATTATTTTTTTTCAACCATAATAGAGCTGAAAATATTTTTTCTAAATTGACTAAGCTTTCCCATACAACATTTGACTTGGTAGGTAGACTACGAATTAATATATATAACTCATGATTCGTATTAATAGGATCTGTAGTTGAGCATATTTTTTTCAACGTTTCTTCGATGGGTAAAGGAAGATGAAAAGTTTGACCTTTTAATTTTTGCATTCGCATAGTATGAGGCAACTTTTTTTTAGCAACAGTTCCTAATCGTTCAACAACTTGAAAAGCCTTAGCTCTTTGAATAAGAATCTTTTCATAATTATTTAAGGTTATTATTTCATGAGGAGTTGACCCTACATACATTTTGTTTAATATACAAGTTGAAGGTAACTCATTAGCGCGAAGCTTCTTTAAGCATGTATTTGTACATGCAAAATTACTTATCAATGAAGGATCTCGTGTTTGAATAAAATTGTTTAGATTTCGCCAAACTTCAGTTGAAATTGGATTTTGTATTTTGTTTAAGTCAGTGACATCTCTTCTAAAATTCAACTTCTGACATGATATACACTTATGTCTAGGTAAATCAAGTGATCTTTCAGTAAACGCAGTATAAGCTGCTTTATACTGTTCTTGTAATAAATCTTCATTTAAACAAAGTCCGCTTTGTTCTTCATCGAGTAAAGAACCTCTTTTTTTCATTTCGTTTGTGATGTTGACTAAAGTTTTTAGATCAGAAGTTTCCAAAGCGCAATCCAATATATTCATTTTATCTAAATTTTCTTTCATTCGATAAATAAGTCTTTTTATGTATCGAACTGCTGGAAAATGAGATGACAATAATTCTACCGAAATAAATAATGATTCACAGTGAATTAACGACTCATAACAGTATTGTAAATGGCCAAGCTTATTGATCGAATGGCAAGTTAAAAATAACTTTTTTAATAACATTGAAAAACTATTTAAACGACATGCTTGAATGTCTTGTAATAATACTATGTATTGTTCATATATTTCATGGCTGTGATTAGTACGACAGTAGTCGTTACAAAACCATTGTTTTTTTCCATGACTATCTCTCAAGAGTGGTAAAATGTTAACACATTGTCCTTTTGAATTCATTACAAGGACTTTATCGCTTATTTCTTCGAATAAATATGATACATCATAAAAATAAGCTTCAGTAGATGAATTATGAAGTGATTTGCCACACACAAGTTTGTAATTATCGATATTTTTAAGATAGTCATCAGCTAATTTAGAAAGATGGAACTCAGCTTTATTCTTCAATGACATCAATGTTCTTGATAAAATGATTAAATAATTTTTTCTTTGGCACAAACACCATTTAACGATTTTTTCAGCTTCTAATCTTTTTTCAGCTACACTATTTTTATCAACGACTTCTGTCAATTTCTGAATGCAACGTTCTACCGATAATTTTAATTTAATACGATTCTGTTCGCACTTATTTTGCTTATATTTTAGTACAATTTTCTGAGCAGTTAATGCTTTTTTTTTTTCTATTTTTTCATCACAAATTTTATGTTTAGTGCGAACAAAATTTTTTCGTAAGCTCTCAAATTTTTGTTCACGATTCGATATATGCTTATATTCAATGGTATTGCCCGATTTCTCGTCGAATGATGCGTCAATAGATTTTTCTGTACATTTTTCACTCAATAAAATTTTTTTAGAATTTAAATCAATAATCTCCTGATGGCATGTCGATTGTTTCAATTTTCGTTTATTTTTTCTCCGATCATACAGAGCAGTACGTTCTTTTTTTCTAATTACTTTCAAATCATATAAATATTGAACACTTTGATTGACTTCTGGAAAATGAGTTATTATTTGAGTTTGAAACATTTTAGATAAATGAGATCGCATGGAACTAAGATCATAAATAATATCATCGGGTTTTCGTCTAAATAAGAGAGATACGGCAAAAGCAATAGCAAAAACTCCACAGTCATCTTCATTCACTTGAAATTGTACTTTTGGAAAAATAACTGATTTTGAATTTATGTCTCGGTAAGGGAATAAATACTGTAAAAATTTTGTTTGGTCTTCATTCAATGAACGTTTATTTTGAGAGTCATATACATAAACTTTTTTGGTATCATAAAAAGAACAGACCCAATGCTCATCTCGACTGTACAGTATTTGAATGTGTTTCTCTAGTTCAGGTACACATTCGATTCTTTCAAGCTGCTTTAAATTAGATGTATCGCGATGAACATAATCAGAACAGTTTTCTAGCATCAATTTGAAATGATGAATATGTTCATCGGTCAATTTATGTCCCCGATTTATCATGTATATCAAGGAATTTATATTTACACGTGAATTTAAATGACTACAAACTTCATTTTGAAATTTCGCAGCCTTATAATCAGTCACACGTTGTGGGGCTTCAGATAATTTAACATTTGGTAGCGGATGTTTTTTAACAGTTGATGATGAATTTCCATATCGTTTACGACGATAGTTCAAAGCCGAAATTTCTTTCTTTCGAATCACTGATAAGTCAAATAAAGTACCCTTATTCTGATTTGAAATTACAGGAAAATGAGTAAGCGTGTTTGTCCTAAAAATCGACAATAAATGTGATCGCATCAAGTTGACATCATAAACAATTTTTTCAGGATTTTGCTTAAACAGTATGGATACTGCGAATGCGATGGAAAAAACTCCACAATCATTCCCATTTGTCTGTTGTTGAACTAATGGAAAGATAATAGAATTTGAGTTGAATAAAAAGTCTGGATATAAACATTGTAAAAATGCTCTTTGATCGTCATTTAATGAATTCAATGATTTTTTAGTTGCCGAGTCATAAATATAAAGTTTTTTTGTATCATAATAGGAACATACCCAATGTTCATCGCGACTATACAATATTTGAATATGTTTTTCTAATTGTGGTACAGGTTCAATGTTTTCAAGTTTTTGTAAGTACAAGGTATCACGGTGGTTGTAATTAGAACAGTTTGCTAAAATACGTTTAAACTGATACATGTGTACATCTGTTAATCTATGGCCTTGTGTAATTATATTTTGATACTCTATGTTAAGACTCGGCAGGACCGTAACTTTACGCTTTTTTGTTACTGGAGTTTCTATCGATTTCGGCAAATTTACTTTCCGTTTGTTGAAATCGTTAATTTCACCAGATTTGCTTTGCAGTTCGTTATCGGTCTTACTGACTTGTTGAATTACTTGATTTTTGCAAGAATGGTTCGATGTTTTTTCATCTGATGGAAATACATGTGATTTGGTTATTTGTGTAACATTATTGGTATTATGATTATTGTCGGTGATGTTTTTACTTTTAGATCGTTTTCGAGCAGTTGTCAGTTCAGAGTTCTTATGATCGTTGAATTTTCTTTTAGATTTTTTTCCAGTACGATCATCAGGAACTGGCATCTCTTTGGGGAAATTGGAAATAATACCACTCTGAAAAATTGTCAAAAGATGTGGCCGCATTTGACCGTGATCATAACGAAATAATTTTTTTACTGGCCACTCTCCAAGTGCAAGAGAGGTAGCGAATGCAATCGCATAAACGCCACAATCTACACCATTCGGTTGAACTTGAACGTCAGGAAATCTAGTTTTTGAATCAAATGGGAAATTAGGATAACATCGAGAAAGATAGAGTCGATGTTTTTCATGTAACTTATTACTTTTAATAGAATCGAAAATATAAATATGGTTTGTGTCATAATAACTACAAATCCAGTGGCCATTAGAAACTTTATCACATTTATAATTTCCTTCACAACTGTGTAATAATTGTATGTGCTCTTTTTTTGGATTTAATGGTTCAATTAGTTCTGGGCATTGAACTTTCCATGATTCCCGGAAACAGTAGCCAAAATTTGTATGCAATATGTATGCAAAAGAATCGATATGATCATCAAGTAACATCTCTTCCTTCATCATGATGAGCGATAATTGTCTTTCGTTCAAAGAAAAGGGTTTTGGAGTAAGATTTAAGGATTTCTCTCGTCGAGCAATTGAAACTTTGGCCTGATTGATAACTTCACTTTGTTTTGATAACACAGTTTTATTTTTTAACCGATTAACAGTTCCATTACTCATTTCAATTACATTGTCACTACCATTATTATTTTTATTCTTATCGGTAATAATATTGTCATAATGAGTACTATTAATTTTAATTTCAATTTCATTGCTGATAATTTGTGTTCCAGCAGATTTTTTGATAGATTTTGTGAATAATTTTTCAGATAACTCAGAGTCATCTACTTTCGCTTCTTTTGAATTCATGATAGGTGTGTGAATTGACCTAGTGGTCTTCATAACATTACTATTTTTATCTGAATCATTATTATTGATTATGCGAGGAAACGTTGAAACGGTTCTGTTTCTGAACATTTGTAAAAGATGTGGCCGCATCTGATTATGATCATAACGGAATGATTTTTCTACTGGCCACTCTCCAAGTGCAAGAGAGGTAGCAAAAGCAATCGCATAAACACCACAATCTACACCATTCGACTGAACCTGAACTTCAGGAAAAATAGTTTTTGAATCGAATGAGAAATTAGGGTAACACCGAGAAAGAAAAAGTCGATGTTTTTCATGTAACTTATTTCTTTGAAGAGAATCAAAAATGAAAATATTTTGTGTATTATAATAACTACAAACCCAATGAACATTTGAATAGTCACTATGTTTGTACTCTCCTTCACAGCTATGTAATATTTGTATGTGTTTTTTTTGAGGATTCAAAGGTTCAATTAATTCAGGACATTGAACCTGCCAGCATTCTCGGACCGCATAACCGAAATTTGAATGCAATAAGTATGCAAAATAATCGATATCGTCATCGATTAACATTTCACCTTGGTGAATATGTGGAAAATCTAACAATTTTGTCATGGTTAAATGGCAAATGTTTATCTATAACCGATTGAAAAATTTATTAATTAATAATTATCAAGGATTGAAAGGAACTATGATGTAGAAGGTCAATAATTATGAGTAAAAACTTTATTTATTTGATGAATCAACTGCTAAAAATAGCAGATTCTGTAAATATAACTGTAATTGTATACGAAATGAAATGACACGAAATTATTAAGCAGTAATTGAATATTTGAATAGCTATTGGTCAATAATCGAAAATTAAAGCTCGACTGCTGATTCTTGCGATAGCAGAAATTATCAGATAACTGCTTTTTAAAAGCAGAAATACAGCACTTGACTGCTGAGTAAAAGCTGATTTTATTGAATGACTGCTAATTATTAGCAGAATACAAATACTTGACTGCTGATAAACAGCAGATTGTAATAAATTACTGCTAATTAATAGCAGAAAGATAGTTCGTAACTGCTTTCCAGAAGCAGAAATAATAACGTTGTCAAATCCCGGGATAGTTGACCGTAGCACGGTGCTGAAAAAAAAAAAATAGTTATTTTACAACCTTAAATTTAAAAAACTACATAACAATTTATATTATTTACTTACAGCTTTAAATCCACACTTTAGTAAATTATGATTTTTTATAAAATTAAGTTCTTACCCAATATTTTTAACTTACTCTGAAACTTTGAAGGAGAACTCAGGTATTAAATCACTAATGACTAAACAAAAAATTGAATAAAATGCAATTATTTAAAAAAAACATTAATTGATTATCATAAAAATATGATATTGTTCATGGAACAACTAACCTTTTTATTCAAGTTGGCTTTTTAATTATCTTGATGATAATTAAAAAAAATATTACGCTGTCGTAAGTCCAACAAAAAAGCCGCTCTATTAATTTCGAGCAGAAAATTAGTGAGTAAATAATGAATCAAAAACGCATTTATTAGCTATATCGAACAGTGTCAAGTAATAGAAGAAATTATTTTACGTTAGAAACTTACGATGACAATTTCGTACAACTCTTTAATTAACTGCCACCTAGGGCAATTGTTCCGCATAATAGTACCAAACAAGAGTTGAGCAAAGCAAAAACTTCTTTCTGAGTTGGGATCGGCAGTGAGTTAAATAACTAATATAAATGTATACATAGATGATTGTGATGTCTTGGCATTATCTGGCAGATGGCGCTACTACCAGCGTGGCGCAAATAAAATATTCAACTGAATTACTAAAATTGATTTTGGCGGGAATGTTTACAGTGAATGTTTTTTGTAGGATTTTACATTTTTTTTGTAAAATAGAATATTTTTTTATGTGTATAATGCAGTGATGACAGAATTGAAGTCACCTTTTCCAGTGAAATGACAATGTTAAATACCGCTATTTTCTATCTATTTATTACAATTCAATTTTATACTTCAATATAAATTAATATAATTATGGCAGAATGAAAATTCATCTGGTTTTTTGCAATTTTCGGATAGAATTCATAAACATGATCTAACTTTTTTTTATTATTTATAATATTTTTCAGAGTACAATTATCAATGCATCATGATTTGAAATGTTTGAAAAATATTTTTTTGATGTTTCGCAAATTGTATAATAAATATGTTTTTCTCTTTCAAAAAATGATACTTAGAAATATAGAAAAAAAATTTATACTCTCTTTCTTGTAATCATTTAATTTAATGAAAATCGTCTATTGTTATTAAAAAAAATATAGAGAATTCTATAACTATATCATTTTCATTGGAATTATTTTCGACTCTTCTTCAATTTGAATAAACATTAATTAAGGACTTTGAAAAGAGAGAGAAAGCGTGAAAGAGTAAAAAGCGTGGGGTGCATTTTACTGTGGTTCATAACTAACCTTCAATATATAGTTGTTTATAGAATGATTATAATATTTTAAATAACAAACACCCCACGCTTTTTACTCTGAATTTAATTATTTTGTTAATAATAATTAATGAACTCTTCTTAACTAAGAATTATTTTCTAGTTTTCAGTTGTACAAGCAATAAAAGCGCGTTTTTTTAGTTTCTTAAACTATGATTTATTTGAGTAATATAAATTATGATTGAAGATATTTTCATATAAATTTACCCCTAAAGTATGTAGAGTTAATTAATGAAAATCTCACGACCAAATTTATAATAAGTTCATGGGATAATCATTGAGGTTGTGTATTATTATAATTAAAATGCGCGGTATTTGTATCTCAGTCGTTTACTAACGTACAGTAAGAACTTATTATAGGGCAGAAACACGCCCATTATAATAATTCTAAGTATAAGTATTAATGGACGTGTTCAGCTGCTTATGGATGCTTGAGTTTAATACTCAGTACCAATACTAGATGTAGAACTAAATAGTCAGTAGTATAACAGAACTAAATGCTACCAACTACGATATAAAAAAAATATTAACTTTTATGAGGTGTTGGGATTTAGTACACCTTTACTAGCACTAAGCGGTAGTAAAATCAGCGTACTAAACAGTACCAACTTCGAAGTAAAAAATTCGACCGGAATTAGGAAAATCTTTTGTAGAATCGAAAATAGGCGCAAGCAAAAATTTCTCAACTGGATTAATGTGAAATAAATAACAAAAAATAGTAATTGTTGAAATTATATAGATGAAACTACTGAAAAAAAGTATTGAATCCAGTATAAAGTGTCAATAATTCGGTAATAATATGAAATATGAAAATAAAAATATGAAGAGGTTATGGTGGCATATGAACGGAGAATAGAGACACGTGTCTCACGCCATATGTTTGCCGTGTACTTGGCGCGTCTCACGCCATATGTTTGCCGTGTACTTGGCGCGAGACACTATCGTGTCTCCGGATACACCGAATGATGAGTAAA
>DWUH010000003.1:0-15827 GCA_018237145.1 Emesis heteroclita
GGGTAGAATTGGGGATTCTGACTCATAAATGAGTTCAGAATCCCCAATTCTACCATTGCTGATGATGTAAGGATAATTAGTTCAACAGGATTCCATTTACAGCAACTCAGAAATTCTAATACTTACACTATTTCTAATAATTGAGAGGGTTAATCATAAATAGGCTTGATTAAAGACAAATGAGTATAGTCTTCTCAAACATAGTCAATGCTGATGATGTGATCCTCATAAGAGAAGTCTGTTTAAAACAACTCCGAGCAGCTGATACTAGGACTCTGTTAATTTAGAAGGCTGATTACTAATACGCTTGATCGAAGCCAGTCTAGATAGCTGGATGCAATTTATAAGCGCCGATTAAAATCTAAGTTGGAGTATTTTTAAAAAAATAAAAGCAAAATAATTTATTTAAAAAATTATTTTCTATACACCATTTATTCAAACAAATAACATTTTTTAAAGCACAGACTGAATTATGATATATACAACTATATAAATCATTACAATTTTCATATTGTTTTTGTAAGCTTAATAAACTAGGACAACCTTTATCTTCTAAATTATTTACATCATAATTTGTGAAAATTTTCAACCATTCTGTTTTTTCAGAACCTTTAACATAAATATTTTTATCCCTTAAAATATTCGCAATCAAAGTTTTATGTTTGGAATATATCACCTCTCCTTCATTCCAGTATATCTTTCTATGTCGCTCAATCCAACTTACTTGAAGCCTCTCTTTTTTAGTTAAATCATAAAATGGATAGGGAGGCTTTATTAGAAATACTTGAACTTTTTTATCACACAATATCGCAATTTCTTTTATAATGAATTCATTTGTTTCGGTCTTAAAACCTTGAACATCTACTATAGCAATCATGTTAACCTGCGCACAATGTTGCTTAAAGGTTTATATTCTATAATTCGATCGTTTATAATTAAACAATATGCTGTAGTTTTATCAGGAATTGGATGAGAGCATTCAAATTCTATCCGCACATCTACAGGTCCTGTTTTTAAACTATCGTTCTGTCTTGAACAATCTAAAATGACCAGCGGAGCCTTTTCTTTAAAACTGACTAAATCGAGCAATGTATCGACAGAGCAGTTGTAATACGACTGGCGAAATTTTGAATACATTTCATATAATATATTGTATTTGTTTTCAGAAAAATTTAACCCTAAAGGCTCGTATGGGAAATATTGTGAGTTCAAAAACAATGTTACATTTGTTAGTTCACAATGATCAAATAGAGTGCTATCCGCTGATTTATTATTTTTTTTATCAGTTTGTAAACAAAATATAACATATCGAGGCTTTTCCAATTGCGAAGCTGTCTTCACAGACCAAGAATGTTTAGTAGTTTGAGGTAGCAAAGGATATTCGTATAAATCCCAATTCCTAAATGCAACTTGAATGGGTATATCTTTTTCTAAATATTTTAAAAGCTTTAATCGTTCTCGATCTGAGACTTTTATATGAGGTATTCTCCATTGTACTCTTTGAATATCTATTTGAATACTTGTAGCATCATCAAGTTTAACGGCGTTTAAGTTAGAATTACTTCGATTCAATATTAATTCATGTTTACAATTCATCATTATTTTATTATAATCTTCAGCAAAACCTAAAATTTTATTTAACGGTATCAGTGCATTAAAACGACCATCGCTTTTAAATCCCCCTAAGTTCCAACCCCATAATCCAGCAACTTTGCTCTCTCCAAAATTTAATGAAATGTATGATTTAATCGTTGTTGTTATTCCAGAATTCTTAATTCTATCTATTTCAATACCATTTATTTCGTATCGGATGTCTTGAAACAGAAACATGATAAAGTTATTAGAAAATTTAACATCTTTCTTAAGCGGATTTCCATCTTTACCGAAGAGTATGGCTTGCCCTTCGATGTAGATTGAGCTTGCTGATGGCAAGACGTATATGTCTTGCTGGTGAATGGGAATCCTGATTTCATCGTTTTCTCTAAAGCTGTTATTGTAGGGATTGTAGGAATGGACTTCATAGCTTTCAATTGAAGTATCGAAGTTTGGTGATTCAGTAATTTGTAAAATACTCATAGTTTAAACCCTAAGGATTTAAGAAAATCTTTATTTAACTTAGTCAATTTTTTCAAAAAATTTTTACGTCTTTGCGGTTTGCTTGTCTTAAAAGAAATAAGACGGTTTATCCTCACAGTAGGGTTTTTATGATGTATTATCATGATGATTTTCGTAAATGAAGTTGAAGTTGTATTTGATTGTCTTTAAAATTAAGGCCTTTACCAAACTGATCTAAAATTTTGATAGTTATAGATGGAATTAGTTTTTTATTCACTGGAAAGTAGACAATATTTTGAGGTGATTCCACGATCCACTTATCAGACGTTGTATTACACACAAATTCATGGACAATATGAGTCGGTAATCCGTTTCTATAAGAGTTATAGACTAAATCGCATTCAATGCTGATAATGTTAGGAATCGTCCATCCCCATGAAGAATTTAAAACAAAAAAGTATAGTAACCCACATTCATATTGATCAATTAAATTTAAGGGAGGTTGAAAGTATGTAATTAATTCTGATTTATTGCCCGAGATTGTGACTGTTATAGACATACTGAGGTACTGAATTCATTTGCAGGATAATACTTATTTTATTCAATGACTACGCCAAAATTTTTGTAAAAATTTTAAACAAAGATGACCGCAGTTATATGGATGATTGCGCTGTACATTTTCATAATTGTAGTTAATTTTAGAGCCTAAATATTTTATAAATTCTTTAGGAGGCTTAAGATTTCCATAGCTATCAAAATATTCTATATAATTATTATGTTTCGCATACGCTACCCAATGAGAGCCAGGATTTTTAGAACTATCTAAATTTATAACTCCGCATTCTTTTTTAAAAGGATGTTTCGGAAGTTCATCTCTCATGAATACTCCCCTAAAATGAGGGATATTGTTTCCAAATTTCAAAATGTCAAAATTAGTTAAAGCTCTCTTAGGTAGCGTATATATTAGTTTTTTTTATTAGATACAAAAATTCCCAGGCCGTTTTTATGACGTTTAAGTTGCAACCCTTTACCGATGCTAAGAGCTTCTAATTTTTCGTTATGTCTTTTCATTTCACTTAATTGTTTCTTAGCAATCTTATATTCATTGATTGTTTTCATAATACCAGCAGCGCCTCCGGCTAAAGACCCTGCAGCTGATAATCCCGCAAAAATTGGAATCAAAGGTAAAACACCACCAGTCTTTGGAATAGGAATAACTCTAGGCAGTTTAATTGATGAATTATCGACTAAATCTCTAGCAGCAGCCATCGCTAATTCTATAGCTGTTTTTTTACATTTTGGCTTCAATTTCTGTATATGTTTTTTTGTTTTAGTAATTACATCTTTTAGTCTGTTTTTAAGATGATTCTTAGGTTTAACTGTTTTTCCTAGTCGAGGTCGATTTTTCAGCCCCGATCCTGTTTTAATTTTTGCTTGCATGGCTTTACATACTAAATGCGCTGCATATTTCTCTCCAATGCTAGCATCGGATGCTGCCTTTCGTGTTTGAGCCATTCTCATTAAAATTAGATCTGCTTTATGACGATCTTTTAACTTCGATGACTTGTGATAGGCTATATCGTGATCCATGCAATATTCATCCAATTTATTAACTCCCTTATCTCCTCTAGTAAGTCTTTTAATTAACTTTGTGCCAGGACCGCAATAGTTGTATCCAGGTAAATGTAATTCAAACGGTAAATGATTAATTAACCAATTGAGAATACTACTCTCTTTAATGAAGCACATTACAAGACTGATAAATTACAGCTTTTGTTTTCTAAATAAATATTTTTTTCCTCCCTACAATATATTTGTTTTGTCAATCCAACTATTTTCTTGAGAGGATAAACCTAACCATTTTACTAAAAATTTATTTCCTTTTCTTTTTAAAACTTTCTCAATGAGATAAATATCAGGATGTTTAGTTTTTTGAAGCTCTTGTGCATAAAATGCTCCTAAAATAGGATGCCCCTTTATTGTGTCTTCAATTAAATAAGTAATAGGCGATGTATTTTGCACTTGCCGAATTTTAAATATTTCAGTGGACCAGTTCGGAGTATAACCTTTTTCAAATGTTCCTTTGTATTTACTAATTCTGACGTAATCACCTGGCTTGAGCTTATTTGATCCATTAAATTTTAACCTTGATGTTTCATATCTTTTCAATATTTGAGTTTTATTAGCTATATTTACATTTGAAGGAATTTCTCTAATTGTTCTATGATAAGTGTTATTGTATTTATTTGTCACATCATCAAGAGTACCATCGATCCACTTATAATTTCCTTTTAAACTAAATGCCTTATACAACTTTGACTTTAGTGTTCTTATAAATCGCTCCACTATGGAGGCTTTTTTTGTTGAAAAAGTAGAATAATGATTAATTTGATAAGTTTTCATTAGTTCTGAAAATTTATCGTTATAAAATTCTGATCCTCGATCGGTTTGTAAATTTTTTGGTATTCGATTTTTACTTAACAAAATACAGAAAGAATTGCATACATCATTTTTATTTTTACTTTTCAATGGAAATGTCCATGCGTATTTAGAAAATGTGTCAATAATTGCAAGTATATATCTAAAATTATTATTTTGTTTAGAAATTGACTGCATTTCGATCAAGTCAGCTTGCCATAGGTCGTCTATATCCTTCATAATCACATTTCGTCTAGGAAAATTTATTCTTACATTTTTGTGAATTTCATTTACTACAGTAGCTTTACTCATTTTTTCTAGTTTTTTTCATATTCATATTAAGAATGCTTTTTCGATACTAAAGCAAAAATTTAATTGTAATAATATTTATTATGTTATTATATTAGCTTCTTTTAATTCTTCAATTATTGATAAAATTTCATTATCATGATTTGTATTTCCAGCATCCTTGGACGCAACTAATAATTTCAATCTTTCAACTAATTCATTAGGATCATCCCAATATATTAAATCAGCATCGGATTTATATTTTTTAAGTTTTGGTAAATTTCCTCCCACTGTTTTATTATCATTCTCCGAAAATAATGGTTTAATTATATCACGATATTTAATTCCTTTATCACCCTTTATTTGACCTTTAGGATTGAAATCTCTTTTGTGAGCATTCGTATACTGTAAAATATCCTTGTAATTAAGTTTATCCCCCCTGGATATCAAACTTAAATTTGGTTTTTTCCGAAGTAGGAGTTCTTTTAGACCTGGAGTTAAATTAAATGTTTTGCTCCCGATTTTAACTAATATTTGCTCTTTTTCATTTAAATTCTTTGTAAAAGTTACTGGAGCGTTACCTATCATTAGATTTCTTTTTTCAGTTCTTACTCCAAATGGTACATTTACTCCATCATAAATACTATAAATATCATCATTTTCTAAGGAAATTTCAAAATTTTCGTTAACAGGATGCTTAGTAGATTCTATGTCGTTGTAAAAATCGATAGATGACGCTGTAGAAGCGCAAGAATTACTCGTATTTAAATCATCCGCTGACTGAAATCCTAATGAATCTTCAAATGAAATATTTTCTGATGAAGCAATTTTTTTCGGAAATCTTGTATTTGATGTCAGAACTCTAAGAGGAACTGTTACAGGTTTTAATATTTTATCTAAAGAGAGATTAATTTCATGTTCTTGATTTTTCATAGTCGTTATTTTATGTTTAATGACGTCAACAGACTTCATTATTTCTTTTTTAATATTTTCTTCCATATTGTTTTTTCTCTAAACACTTGTGGACATTAACAGAAAAACTATGATACTAACGATTTATTTTTAAGAAAGACGTTTTTTTAGCATTTTCAATCAAAGTGAAAAAAGGTGTCGAAATTTTTTCTATACCTTCCTTCATTAAGAGACGAATCTTTGTTAATAAGTAAAAAATTATGAGGGCTATCCCAGACATTTTTACAAATATCTTTAAACTGGTTCCAAAATAAATCAGAATTAACATGCTCTTCGTAAATATGCTTTAAATTTATATCATCTTGTTTAAAAATAATAAGAAGATTTACATTATCTCTCAATAATTGTTTAGGAATTTTAGAATATGTTTGGGAAAGGTAAAAACAATCAATTTGCTTATGTCTTCCCATACAGAAATAATTACGAACATTTGTTTGATTTTCGCAGGCGATGTCATCGAAAATGAATACAGAATTAGGTAATGCTTCATTAGGAGATATAATTTCATGATCATTTTCAAATTCATAGAAATTAATTTCAGGCACCCTTTTCATAACTTCACTTAAAAAACGATACTTAGGCTGAAATGTTGTTTTTGAATAAAGGTAGAGGTTATGAAATTTAAGCCCATTTTCATGTAAAAGCAGACTTAACATAACATTTGTTTTACCGCAGTTAGAGGGACCGCATATTATACATCGTATCGTATTAGGTAATAAAGCGCTGTGCTTGATCTTAGAAGGAGACTCTTTAAAATCTATATTATTAACTTTTAAAGATAGGGGCTGCTTAATCAACTTCATCTTCACAATTACTAAAAATTAAATGGATACATTCAATTTATAGGATCAGGGATAACCTTTGACAAGCCTTATATTTAATCCATAGCATCCAGCTACTGTGGCAGACATTTTTTAACTCATCTATTCTCACAAAGTACTTATTAAAACATGATTTAATATATTTAATTCTTAGTAACAGACCATGACGTAACATTATCTAAAATTATTAATTAAGCATGTCTTTGCATGCATCCATTTGCTCTAGAAAAAATGATACACCATTATGAATCATTAGATATTTTCATAGGCAGTAGTGTAATAACAGTCAAATAAGTCTGTCTTGTTAAAGCGCAAATACAAAAATCTCAATTGGTAAGAAAACAAAAACATAATTATTTCTGTTTTACTAAAATATGTGAAATAAAGCTCAGTGATTTCCTTAAAATTTTAGAAACGGATGTATAGATTATATTTACACCAGTCAAGGAAAAAATAATTATTTTTGTTTTATAAAAATAATCGAAATACAATTTCATCGATTTTTCCCTTAAGATTTTATTATATACTGGTTATAGATTAACTAGTTTTTTTTTGTGTATTTGACATTAACTAAACATTTAACTTCTACATTATCTCGATTATGCCAAAGTGGAATAACCGATTCATTATTAATAACTTCTAACTACTTAATTGTTCTTGTTTTAGAAAAAATGAGTAATGCAGGGTCTATGCTTGTATCGGATATAGATACCGCTCCTTCTATCGATATTGTTGAAAACGATCCGTTTTATTATGCCCAGGACGTTAATGGATGGCTGGACAAAATGGAGCTAAATCGTCCGATTAAAGAGAAGAAGTTTAATAAAAATAATAGAACAAAAAAGTGCAAATGCCTCAAAAAATCCTCCTCATATATATTAAAAAATATTCCCTGTAAGGAGCGCTATTTAATAAAAATAAAGGTGGAAGCACTAAACGAAGACGATAACGATCAAGCAGTGATTGCTCAATATATCATGTCAGATCAATACGATTCAGTTATGGATGCAGCTCAAAGTGTAGTGAAAGAAATCTATAAAAAAATTCACGACCAATAACCATTTTTACAGTTGTAATTATTTGTTTAATGTTAACTAAAATAAACAAACATAATCTGAATGTTCTGGTTTATTTATTTAAGTAAACATTTCAGATGTAACATCATCGTGAATTTTCGAAATATAGATAAAGTTGTAAGTAAAGAAAATATTTTTTTCTATCTACTTGAACAGGATGATGTCATATCAGTAATGTTTTCTAATAAAATATTCTAATAATAAGTATCCTTTTAAGACAACTAATGAGTCGATTTCATAAGCTCTTACTATTTACACTCTTATTGTAAACTAGCAGGCCGCTTGTGTTGATCGCTCTTGCGCTGTGCCTGTAAGATGCAGCGTGATGTTATATAGCATATAGGCTTCCTTGATAAAATTGTCTAACTTAAAATAAAAGATTTTTTTTAAATTGATCCAGTAGTTCCTGAGATTAGAGTGTTCAAACAACAAACTCTTCAACTTTTATTATTAAGTTGGTTAGATCATAGATCAATTATATAACAGTATACTTAATCTTCTTTTCAAAATATTACATGGGGATTGCTAGATGGAGAAAGAAAAACAAAAAAAATAGTTAACCATTAAATATTTATTTAAAAAATAACATATAATTTTTTGATTTTGCTTATAATCTATTTAATTAAAATTAAACAATATATTTGGCTTACAATCTATTTTCTTAAAATTAAAACAATATGTCTAATCTTAAAATCATTGATCTGAAAGGCATAATCATAGTTTTTATTTATTCTGAAATAGTTTTTTTAATCGTTCTGAAATTTGGAAAAATTTAATAAGTACTAATTTTTTTACATAAAAACTTAAAACATACCTTGGTAATGACCCCATGGAATTGTATTTATTTGATTTTTCATAATCTGTCTTTTATCATCATCGCTGTTTAAAACTAATTTATTAATTTTTTGAGTAAAAATCGTATGTTTGGCGGATTTAATTACACACATACTTTTTCGCATTGATTTGTTACAAAACAATGCTCTTTTATACTGAGCAATATTAAGTTTTTTCGTAACACAAGATTTCACACCTTTTGCTTTTGTTATTGTCTCATGCTGGGTATTTAAGCAATATAGTTTCGCTCGCAGCCCGATAAACTCTGTTATAATATCTCCACCTATTTCATCTTTGAAATAGCCAGGTATTTTTTGATTAACTTGAGGTATGCCAAAGCAGTTATTAATTGGAAAGTTGCTTGTATCGAAATATCTAATATTTAGTTTCATGTCATTGTAAAAATCTTTTGTGTGTACCAAATAAAGAAGGCTGTCAGTATCGGTATAACATAATTTAATGTTACAGCCATACATTTTTTTCATTACAGAATAATGAAAATCATAAAGGTGGGTTTTAGCTAATTCTAAAACAGAAAATCCAATGTATATAGGACGATCCAATATCACTTGTGCCTGCTCCATTTGTATCGCAACTAAATCGCTTGAAAAAATTGTTAGTGATTTAAAATTAGGAGCGCTAATATATTTTTCAGCACCAAACCTTTTGTTTGTTTTATTAGACTTATCAGACCAAATATTAACTAGCTTAACATCGATCTGTTTCCTTTTATTTTCAATAGTTTTACCAAATATCGAATTATTTTGTTTTTTGAAAAAATCTTTTTCAAAATCTGATTGCGATTGCTGTCTAAGAGTTGTATTTAAAGAAATATACGGTTCTAGATAGTTTTTTTGTCTAAATGAAATAATTCGATAGATTTTTAATAATTTTAACCCATTACTTAAACATTTTTTTAAATGCTCGTAATGAATTACATAACAATATTTGTCATTGAGATTAGCTATTAATTTCGGTATATTTTTGCCTATAGGTTTATATCGTTCTGCAGCAAAAGGTAAATCAGAATGGTCTTCATGTATATCAATTGGATAGTGAAGGTCTACCTCTAATATGTATCCATACTCATTATTCTCAGATATGGACATCAAATCAAAAGTTTCTATTTCAGAGTCGGTTAAAAATCTAAAGTCATTGAAGGGTAATTTTTTCATCATAGCATAACCATATAAATTTACACAATCTAAATAAACTAAAAAACATGAACGATCGTTTTTATCATAACATTTCATATATTTATTGTTGGCTTTAGCATATCGCATAGAACATTGTGCTAACCCCCCTCGAATTCCTTTTTCAAACATTTGATACATCTCTACATCTGTTATCATATCTAATTCGATATTTGTGTACAACAGCATAGCAGACCAGCTTAGCGATGGTGATGAAACAAACCATAAGGGGTCTAAATTATAATACTTTAAACTTAAATTTCTGAATTTTTCGAAAACATCTGCTAACAAAAGCACATCACATTTTAAATATAAATCTGTATATTCTCCTAGAGTTTTAATATCAAAAGCAGACCAAACTTTATTTGCATGCTCATAATCTTCAATCGTAATGTTTTCTGAAGTTAGTTTGTTAAAAAACTTTGATTGAGGAGGTAATTGCGTTTCCTCATAACGATTCAATGAATCTATATAATCATAACAATAAATTCCCTTACGTTTAATAAGATTAAATAATTTGTCATCTTTAAAGTGCGCATGCAAATTGTGAAAATCCTCTGAATTTAATGTCTGAACTAATTTATCCAAACTAGAACTAAGAAAATTAAAAGAATCAATAAACTTCAATTGAGCACACTCCTCTGAATTTGTAGGAACAACTTTAGTGAAAGAAATATATTTTTCATTTGTTTTGGGAATAATATTTATTTTACCGCAAATGGCCGATATTTCTTTTATAAAGAGATGGCAGTCATAATTACTTAAATTATGAAAAACTATAGGTATAAAAGAACACTTTCTCGCTTTTAAATTGCAAGATTTATGAGCAGGCCCTCGATAAAAACCTGTAAAATGATCATGATCAGCCACATATGATTCATTCGCAAAAAATATTTTTTTACAAATGTGACATGCAGATGCTTTATTAAATAATTTTTTTTCTTTATCAGTTAACGGCATCATGGGATTTACAGCAGACAAGTATTTATGCAATCTCAATAAATCTTTAGTAATTGTTTTCGAAAATATTTTAGCACAGTCAGGCCCTCTATAAGAAACATATTCATTTAATTCAGGCTTAGATTCAGAACAAATATAATAACCGAAACTCGAAGCCTCATGAATTTGTATGTTTTCAGTGTATTCTGATTTGGATCGATCGTTATACTCTTTGAGAAGACTTTCAAAATCGCCGTAAATAACTATAGGAATTCTTTGAGTTCGTTCATAATTTTCAAAACGTAATTTACTTCCTTCAGAAGGTAAAACGGTTTTTATTCTCCCGCAACTATGAGCATCCCTCTTATCAATCGAATCGAAGTATAAAAAACACTCATCACATAAATATATTTTTGATTTATGTCTAGTGATCTGATTACGAACTAATTTTTCAAAATTTTTTATCAAACAAAAATGAGTGATATTTTGTTTATTTAAATATAATAAATTAACATGTATTGATTTACGTTTCAAAGTTTTATACAAAGGTCCTTCAACTTCATCATTTTTCGTGAGGCCGTATATATTAATGCTAATATTCAGATTATTACTTTCAAATATTTTTATATCCTGAAATGATGGAGGGAATGTCATTCCGGTTATGTTTAAAATACAGCGATATGAAGGATATGACGTAACTCGATTTACGTTTTTCGAGGCAGGATAAATGTGAGCCATTATACACCAAAGAAAACAATAATTATCTTCATTTTTAATATTTAAACAAGATTTAGTGCTCTGTATTTTTTTAGGTAATGCTAAATAGGAGCCTCCTCTGAGAGGATTATATTTAGCTACATTGATTTCTAAATGACTTATATAACTTAAAGACCATCCGGATTCAGATAGTTCAAATTCTGATAATTTAGCTATTAGTAGTCGGCAGCAATTTTCATAAATTTCGGTAATATTCGTATTTATAAATACCGATATGTACTTTGTATTAAACGATTTCATAGATACCTCATCATTTTTAGGGAGTATAAAATATGCAAAAAGTTCAAAATTAACCTTTATCGCAGTGTGAGCCTTAAGATTGTACGTTAGTAAATGACCAATATCTGAAAAAATTGTATTTAAAAAAAATTCAGGTTCTATTTTAGATTTGTCATTGCAATTAATACGATAACTAACAATTCTGTTTTTAAAAGCGCATCCTATTATAAAAACGTTCTCAAACTCAGAACGAAGTAAAGAATTAGCCTTATGTATATTACTCTTCCGATGGGAAGAGTATTTTATTACTTTAAGATTACAAATATTGCAGAAGAACATTTTTTTTTAATCAATCTATAAAATTATTCTTTATTAGGATACAAAATCGGAGTGATATCCTTATATTGTTTTTTAGCAGCTATAATTAATTTTTCAGCCGCTTTATACACATCAGATTCTCGGTCTATACAAGACTTATAAGAAATTAAGGTTTTTTTGTACGCTTCTTTGTCTAGAGCGTCTTTACTATATGATATGCGAAAATCTAAATAAAATTCACCCGTTGCCCTGAAATCTCGCTGACTAGTATATCCTGAAGCCACCCGTCTCCACAGCAAATTTTGTAACTTCTTTACAATGATAGTTGGAGGATTTTCATCCTGAAAAATAAAAATCAGTCATGAACATATGTATTTATGTAAAAACAACACGCCTTGCTTATTTTATTATTATTTTTAATCAATTTCAAATTACTATTCATTTGACTCTGTATACGTCTTTGAAGGATCTAGTGTGAATATATGAATTTACATAAAAAGTATATAAATCGCTATTAATCTCCTAATTGAAAGATAAATATGATTTAAAAAAAAAACATTAATTTTAATTTATTAAGATCCTTTTTTAATCTAAATTCGATAATAGGAAGAAAATTATTAACTAACCTCTGTTTCATTTCCCAAGAATGAAGGTTCCTCGGATTGTTTTATCCCTTTTAACTTTTTAGGAGTTTTTTTCACTTCTTCATATTCACTGTCAGAAGATTGAATTGGTTGGTTTTTCTTTTTTAATGGTTTGCGAGCAGTTTTTCGACAACGTTTCACAAGTGGTTGAGATGTTGAGTCAGCGTCAGAATCAAATGGCGATGTATTTGACATCCTAGAAACAATATTTAAATAATTTTAATCTTATACTTCTTTTCTTAAAATTGAAATCCAACCTATCATATTAATCTGATATCAATAAAACAAAACTAATAACTTATCATATTAACATAAAATCAAAAAAAAAAACCTTTAGCAAAAATCACAAAAATATTTTTTTTAAGAAAACTAGGAATTGTAATTCGTTAAATGCTAAAGAATATTTAAATATTTTTTAATTTTATACTTCTTTATAAAATTGAAATCCAGTATAACATTTTAATCTGATTTCAATAAAACCTATACCATTAATACAATTTTTATCAAAAAATCATAAAAAATAACATTAGAAAATTTCTAAGAAAACTATTAATTGTAATTCGTTAAATGCAGTACTCACATTTGAAATTAGTCGAAGACAAATTTAACTCACCACGAATTTTGTAAAAAAAAACAGTAATTATTAAGCCTTTCAGTTCAATGTCTGAGATTATCTAAGCCGAGAGTAGAAATGAATATTTTACAAACTATCTTTTCTCCGGAGCACGTATTAGTAAAGACTTGCTCATAATACAAATTAGATCAGTTAAAAAAATTATTTAAAATTTTAAAACTCATATTTTCATCCTTATGACATCTATGAATAAAGTCGAGTTTTTCTTTCAATAGAAATGCTTCATTAAATGTATTATGAACGCCGCTTAAAATCTCAACCTAATTGGAATCTCGTTCTATTTAGGGGCTTAGATGAAATTTTATACGTTAGTTGATCCGAAAATTTAAAATGGGCATCGTAAGTAGGTATGTTCAATATTATGTCTAATTCGTTGATAGTTTTAATTTAAAAAAAATGTTTTCGCAAGTGTTATCACTTTATACAATCGGAATGCGACGGCGACAGGCACAAACGCTGTTGCAGCGGGAATAGGTAGAGCAAAAGGACCGTTGAACCGTAACAGAACTCCACCGACTATTAAAGTATGATATACTTTCTATTATAATGTCACATTGCGGTAAAAAATCAATTCATTTCTGTTAATTACGATTGAAAATTTTATCGCATCTCATGCGTCAGCATACAATGTGAATATATACCTAGGTAGATATTAAAGGGCAATGAAAAAAAAAAATATATGTATATATAATTTTTCAAATACTATGAGCTATTAACATTATTAAACCATCTTGACCGTCAAGTGGTTAGCGGTCCTGACTACGCAATCGACGGAGCCCGGGTTCGATTCCAGGCAGGGACAAGCATTTGTGTGATGAGCACAGATGTTTGTATTTCTCGGTTTGATTGTGTATTAAATATATTTGAGTATTTATATATGTATTTTTATGTATTGGTATCATTAGCTAACATCCATATCACAAGCCAATAATTTGCTTACTTTCCAGTTAGATCAGTTAATTTATCTATAAAGTTTTCAACCGAGTTTGCGAAAAAGATGAGTTCCTACTGCCTTGTAAAATAATTTTAATATCGATTTTGTACATTTTTATTAATTTGTAAATATTGGCTTATAGTATTGCATTAAGATAGCGACACCTATTACACACGCACTTAACCTGTAACTTAAGATCAATCCATGGCATGCTTATATAACATTATAGTTTATAATGTTATCGATAGATAGCGCTTAATTATATCAAATCAAGTCAATAATATTTTTTGATATTTTTGCTAATTAAACCCAAATCTTCCTAGAAAAATGATGCCAATGAAATATATATGTTATATAGTACTGTCTACTAAAATAATTTAATACAGTTTTTATACATTTTTAATAAACTGAGTTATCTTCGATAGAGACATCTATACCGTTCATGTAACTTCATACAAAAAAGTATTACTATTTTTGATAGATGGTGATTAATTATAAAGTCATTAACTCGATAATATTTCTCGCTAATTATAACTAATTCTTCTAAAACTTATATTATCAATGTTAAGTAATATACGACCGAGCAAAATAAATCATTTTGAAATAAATTAAGTAAATGTTATTTGATGATATTGGGATGTTCTTCAATCGCGATATTAATTTTTTCATTTAAATCTGTATAAATACAAAATCAATTCAATGTTTGGTGGTTCGAATGCTAGAAACTATCGCTTACAGGGAGTGCCCGGCCCTGTTTGAGGTAGATTTCAGGCTTTGAGCTGGGAAGCACGTTTGTTGGTTGCGGACAGACCGATAGACATGTTCCCGTTCTAAAAGAGTTCAATGGACCGTAGAATGCCGTAAGGCCGTCGGAATCCGAAAAGTTCTCTTGGAACGAAACCATGACACAATGGACCGTAGAATGCCGTAAGGCCGTCGGAATCCGAAAAGTCAATTCCTGTTCTATAAGAGTTCAATGGACCGTAGAATGCCGTAAGGCCATCGGAATCCGAAAAGTTCTCTTGGAACGAAACGGCTATCTGACAATATACCGCCGTCAAAATTAGTCTCGCGAGCAAATTTATAAATCGACGGCGGTGTTATGTTAGATAGCTGTTTTGCATATTTTTTAACTTTATAATACTTTAACTCATTCAACAACAAATTTAACTAATTTATTTAACTAAATGATGAATGAAATTTAAAACCTTGTTTTAATAATGTACATTGCAATGTAACATTAGATATTCATTGTGGCAAAATGCAGACTGTCAGTAAAGTTTCATGCAAGTGGTTCTCATATTGCATACGGTTTTCAAACTTTAATCAACTTATAATGATGTATTATGTTTTAACCTTCTTCCGAAAAAGGGGATGGAATGATGCGGCGGCACAGCGCTGATCTGTACAAATATGAATAATCAGCAATGGTAAAATTTGAAGAGAGGAACTCATTTATGAGTCAGAACCCCTTCAATTCTTTTTTGAGTTGATGTAAATGGAATCCCGTTGAACTGATTATCCTTACATCATCAGCAATGGTAGAATTGGAGGGTTCTGAAATCATTCATGAGTCAGAATCCCCAATTCTTTTTTTGAGTTGTTGTAAATGGATTCCTGTTGAACTGATTATCCTTACATCATCAGCAATGGTAGAATTGGGGATTCTGAACTCATTTATGAGTCAGAATCCCCAATTCTACCC
>DWUH010000004.1:0-15406 GCA_018237145.1 Emesis heteroclita
AATTGTAAATTTATTAACGAGAAATTTCTCTTTTATTAATATTATATTTGTCTTATATTCAATAAATGATATGAAATTGCAAATTTTAAGGAGTATGATTATACTAAGGCTTAAAGAATTAGGAATATCTTTATAAATAATTTTGAAGATTATTAGTTTATATTAACTTAAAACCTTAAAAAAAAAATAAACTTCTATACATTATTCCTAAAAGAGATAAAAAATTAAAATAATTAATAAAAATTATTGATTTATTTTTTACAAAAATTTTAAATCATTTAAATTTATAATTAAAAAATAATAATGAAGAATATATAATTCGGGTATAAAAAAATAATATAATTAATCTTATTATAATAAAAATAAAAGAAATTAAATATAAATTATTATTTATTAAGAAATTAATAATAATTCATTTAGGAAAAAATCCTAAAAAAGGTGGTAGACCACCTAAAGAAAAAAAATTAATTAAAATTGAAATTTTGATATAAAAATTTATATTAAAATTATAAATTTGGTTAATATAAAATAAATTTATAATATAAAATAAAAAACATATTATTCTAATTAAAAATGAATATATAAAAAAATAAAATAATCATAAGTTTTCTCTAATTATTAAGGCAGATAATATTCACCCTAAATTATTAATCGAAGAAAAAGCCATTAATTTACGTAAGGAAGTTTGGTTAATACCCCCTAAAGATCCAATAATTACATTAAGAATTATGATTAATATTAAAAAATTTTTATTAATATAATATGATAGTAAAATTATGGGGGAAATTTTTTGTCATGTTATTAAAATAAAACAATTTAATCAAGATAATCCATCTATAATATTAGGAAATCAAAAATGAAAGGGGGCTGAACCTATTTTTAAAAATAGGGATGAATTAATTAAAATTGAAATAAAATAATTAATTTCAAAATTTTTAAAAAAAATTAAATTTAATAGGATAGAAAATAAAAAATTAATTGAAGCAATAGTTTGAATAATAAAATATTTTAGTGAGGCTTCTGAATTAAATAAATTAAAGGAATTAGAAATAAGGGGGATAAATCTAAGAAGATTAATTTCTAACCCAATTCAACATCCTAATCATGAATTAGATGAAATAGAAATTAAAGTACTAAAAAATAAAATAAAAATAAAAAATATTTTATTAGAATTTAAATAAAAATGAATATAAAATAAGAAATTAATCTTAAAAGAATTAAAAATTCTTAATATATTTTAGTGTAAGATGCACAATAATTTTTGATATTATTAGATATAGTTTAATTCTATAAAATATAAATATAATAAAGGTAAAAAATTACATAATTTATCCTATCAGAATAATCCTTTAATCAGGCACTTTATTTTAATTTTTAAAAAAAAGGGTTTCCTTTATATTTGAGGTATGAGCCCAAAAGCTTAATTTAGCTTATTTTTAATTTTTATTTTTTTATTTATATATAAAAAAAATTAAGGATGGTATAATAATTCTTTGTTTGAAATTGTACATATATATATATATATATTAAATATTTAATTAATTAATTATTTTATAAATATATTTATTTATTTATTATAATAATATATTTAAAATTTATTAAATAAAATTTAATAAATTTAATTAAATTAATTTATTATTATTTATTTTTTGTATTAATTGATTTATAATTTATATTAATTTTTAATATTAATATTATAACTTAAGAAAAAAAAGATTATTAATTTTTTAATATTTATGTTTAATTTAATATAAAAAAAAAAAAAAAAAATCTGTAAAAAAAAATTGTATATATAAATAAATTTTTATAGTTTTAAAATTTATTTATAATTTATTTTACATATAAATTTTAGTGTTAATTTATAATTATTTTAAAAATAATTAAAAATTATTAGTAGTAATTATATTTAAAAATTTAAGAAATTAAGATTTAGTAATATTATAATTAATAACTAATTTTGTGCCAGCAGTTGCGGTTATACAAATAATTAAGATAAATTTTTTCAGTTATAATAAATAAAAAATTATATAATTAAATTAAATGTTAGATTATAAGGTGAAATTTAAATTTAATAAAAATTTATATTTAATTTATGATTTAATAAATTTATAAGTAGACTAGGATTAGATACCCTATTATATAATTTTAATATAAAAAACTAAAATAGTAAATAATAATTTATTGAAACTTAAATAATTTGGCGGTATTTTAGTTCATTTAGAGGAATCTGTTTATTAATTGATAGTCCACGAATAAATTTACTTAATTTTAAATTTTATATATCGTTGTTAAAAAAATATTTTTTAATAAAAATAATATTTTAAAATTATAAAATAAATTAATTCAAATCAAGATGTAGAATATAATTAAGAATATAATGGATTACAATAAATTTATTTAAATGAATTTTTTTTTTTAATAAAAAAATGAAGGTGGATTTAAAAGTAATTTTATTTAGTTTGGTAAAATGATTAAAAATTAAAATATGTACATATTGCCCGTCACTTTCATTTAAAAATTGAAATAAGTCGTAACAAAGTAGAGGTACTGGAAAGTGTTTCTAGAATGAACAAATTAGAGCTTGTTTATATAAGTATTTCATTTACATTGAAAAGAAATTAAAAATTAATTAATTAATTTGAAAAATAAAAATTAAATTGAATTAAACTAATAAAAATAATTTTAATATAAAATATTATAATGGGGGTTAAAGTATTTTTATAGAAAAAATTAAAATTTTTATAGTAAATTAGTATTGTAAAATAAATTTGAAATATTTGAAAATGAAAATAATTAAAAGTAAATTTAATTTATTGTATCTTGTGTATCAGAGTTTATTAAAAAAAAAATTAATTTTAATTAATTTCGAATTTTTTAGAGATAATTAATTAGAAAAATTAATATTACATAATTATTTTTAATAATTAATTTGAAATGAAATGTTAATCGTTAAAAAAGATATCTAATTATTTTAGAAAAAAATTTAATTTTTAAGTTAAATTTTATAAAAGTAAATTATTTTATTTTTATAAAATTTAATTTTAATATTTTAAGGGATAAGCTTTAAATTAAATTTTTATAATAATATTTATATAATAAATTAAAAATTTTAAGATTTATATTGTTTTTAAATTTAAATTTATTATAAATTATTTTAATAAAAAAAAAATTTTATTAAATTTAAATTTTTATAAAATAATTTTTTTTAATAATAAAAATAAAGTTATAATGATAAAATTAGTATAATTAATTATAATAAAATTTATAATAGTAATAAATTAATAAAAAGGAATTCGGCAAAAATTTATATTCACCTGTTTATCAAAAACATGTCTTTTTGATAATAATTTAAAGTCTAATCTGCCCACTGATATTTATATTAAAGGGCTGCAGTATATTGACTGTACAAAGGTAGCATAATCAATAGTCTTTTAAATGAAGACTTGTATGAAAGATTAAATGAAATATAAACTGTCTCTTTATTAAATTTAGAAATTAATTTTTTAGTTAAAAAGCTAAAATAATTTTAAAAGACGAGAAGACCCTATAGAGTTTAATATTAATATTATTTATATTATTATATAAAATTTTATATTATAAATAATTTTAATATTTTGTTGGGGTGATAAAAAAATTAAATAAACTTTTTTTTTAAAAATTACATAAATAAATGAATAAATGATCCATATATAATGATTAAAAGAAAAAATTACCTTAGGGATAACAGCGTAATATTTTTTTTTAGTACAAATAAAAAAAAAAGTTTGCGACCTCGATGTTGGATTAAGATAAAATTTAAATGCAAAAGTTTAAAATTTTTGATCTGTTCGATCATTAAAATCTTACATGATCTGAGTTCAAACCGGTGTAAGCCAGGTTGGTTTCTATCTTTAAATATAAGAAATATTTTAGTACGAAAGGAATAAATATTAAAAATAATTTTAATTTTATGAATATTAATAATAATAATAATTTAATATAAACTATTTTGTCAGAAAAATGTAATGATCTTAGAAGTCATGTATATATAAGTTTAATTAATTATATAGATAGTATATGATATTAATAGATATAATTATTATTATTATTGGTGTATTAATTTTATTAATTGGAGTTTTAATTAGTTTAGCATTTTTAACTTTATTAGAGCGAAAAGTTTTAGGTTATATTCAAATTCGGAAAGGTCCTAATAAGTTAGGATTAATAGGAATATTACAACCATTTTCTGATGGTATTAAATTATTTAATAAAGAAATAATTTATCCTAATTATTCTAATTATATAATTTATTATTTTTCTCCTATTATTGGATTTGTCATATCATTAATAATTTGAATATTAATTCCTTATTATTTTAATTTTATTTCATTTAATTTAGGTATTTTATTTTTTTTATGTTGTACAAGAATTGGTGTTTATATTTTATTAATATCTGGTTGATCATCTAATTCGAATTATTCTTTATTAGGGGGGTTACGAGCTGTAGCTCAAACTATTTCTTATGAAGTTAGTTTAGCTTTAATTATAATATCTAGATTAATTATAATTATGAGATTAAATATAATTAATTTTAATAATTATCAAATAAATATTTGATTTATTTTTATAATATTTCCTTTAAGATTATGTTTTTTATCTTCGTTAATAGCAGAAACTAATCGTACTCCTTTTGATTTTGCTGAAGGTGAGAGAGAATTAGTTTCAGGGTTTAATATTGAATATAGAAGAGGGGGATTTGCTTTAATTTTTTTAGCAGAATATTCTATAATTTTATTTATAAGAATATTATTTGTTTTATTATATATAGGGGGTTATAATTTAAGATTGATATTTTATTTAAAATTAAGATTAATTTCTTTTATATTTATTTGAGTTCGAGGAACATTACCACGATATCGTTATGATAAATTAATATATTTATGTTGAAAAACATATTTACCTGTTTCTTTAAATTTTTTATTATTATATATAGGCCTAAAAATTTTTTTTTAAAAATTAAATGAAATTAGTATAAATTAATAGAATTTTAATTCTTTCTTAAGTTTTCAAAACAAATACTTTAAACAAGCTCATTAATTATAAATTAAAAATAATTTTATCTCAAATTTTATTGATAATAGGATTAAAAATATAATAAGAAAAATATAAAATTGTTAAAATTTGTCCAATGATAATATAAGGATCTTCAACTGGTCGTGCACCAATTCAAGTTAATAAAATAATTGTTGTAACTATTAATCAAAATAGGATTTGATTGATAGGATAAAATTGAATACCTTGTATTTTTTTATTATAAGTAAAAGGTAAAATTACTAAAATTAAAATAGATATTACTAATGCAATAACTCCTCCTAATTTATTAGGAATAGATCGTAAAATTGCATATGCAAATAAAAAATATCATTCTGGTTGGATATGAATTGGGGTAACTAAAGGATTGGCAGGAATAAAATTATCTGGATCTCCTAATATATAAGGATTAATTAAAGTTAATATTGTTAATAATATAATTATAATAATAAATCCAATTAAATCTTTAAATGTAAAGAATGGATGGAATGGAATTTTATCTAAATTTCTATTAATACCTAAAGGATTATTTGATCCTGTTTGATGTAGAAATAATAAGTGAATTATAGTTATTATTAAAATTATAAATGGTAATAAAAAATGGAAAGTATAAAATCGAGTTAAGGTAGCATTATCTACAGCAAATCCTCCTCAGATTCAATTAACTAATATAGTTCCTAAATATGGGATTGCAGATAATAAATTGGTAATTACAGTTGCTCCTCAAAAAGATATTTGCCCTCAAGGTAAAACATACCCTATAAAAGCTGTTCCTATTAGTACAAATAAAATAATAATTCCAATTATTCAAGTAAATTTTAAATTAAATGATTCATAATAAATATTTCGTCCAATATGTAAATAAATACAGATAAAAAAAAATGATGCTCCATTTGCATGTAAAGTACGAATTAATCAACCATAATTTACATTTCGACAAATATAGTTTACTCTATAAAAAGCTAAATCAATATTAGCATTATAATATATTGTAAGAAATAAACCAGTTAAAATTTGGATAATTAAACATAATGCTAATAAAGATCCAAAATTTCATCATGACGAAATGTTAGAGGGGGTTGGTAGATCGATTAAGGATCCATTAATGATTTTTATAATAGGATGAGTTTTTCGAATAGATTTAAATTTATTTATCATTAGAATTAATTAAAAGATCGTAAAGGTCCAAAGAAGATATTAGTAATTTTAACTACTGCAATTAATGTAATAAATAAATAAATAATTATTATTATTATTAAGAAATAAGTTTGTTCATTATATAATTTTGATAAGTTAATGTTATTTTCATTATTAAAAAATAAAAAGATATTAAATATATTATTTATATCTAAATTAATTATATTATTAATTGTATATAAATTATTTAAAAAAAAAAATCTAATAGTTAAATTAATAATAAAAGAAAATATTAGGTAAATTTTTATATTAGGGGAAAATTTAAATAATTCATTAGAAGCTACACTTGAGACGTAAATAAATAATACTAATAATCCTCCTATAAAAGTTAAAAATAAAATATAAGAAAATCAATAAGAATAAATTATTATACCCGATAATAAACATATAATTAAAGTTTGAATTAAAATGAATAATCCTAAAGATAAAGGATGATTTAGAAAAATTATAAAAAATGAAATGAAAATTAAATATAATGTTAAAAATATTTTAATAATAACAAAGAATAGTTTAAATCAAAATAATAATTTTGGAGATTATTGATAAAGTAATACTTTTTCTTTGATGAATTTAAAGAATTAATCTTATTTTTGATTTACAAGACCAATGTTTTATTTTAAACTATAAAAACAAATGATAGGGATAATTAATGTTATTTTTTTAATTTTTATAATTGGTAATATAATTTTTGTTATGAAACGAAAACATTTATTAATTATATTAATAAGTTTAGAATTTATTGTATTGAGAATTTATTTTTTATTAATAATTTATTTAATAATAATTAATAATAATATATATTTATTAATAGTTTATTTAGTTTTAACTGTTTGCGAAGGGGCTTTAGGTTTATCTATTTTAGTATCAATAGTACGAACTCATGGGAATGATTATTTTCAAAGATTTAATTTAATTTAAATGATAAAATTTTTATTAATAATTTTATTTATAATAATTTTTTGTTTTAGAAAAAAAATATTTTGAGTAGTTCAAATAATATTATTTTTTATAATATTTATATTTATATGTTTATCTATAAATATTTTTAATTTTTCAAATTTAAGTTATATAATAGGAATTGATATAATTTCTTATGGAATAATTTTATTAAGAATTTGAATTTGTTCATTAATAATAATAGCAAGTGAGAAATTATATAAAGATAATTATTATTTAAATTTTTTTATTTTAAATATTTTATTATTATTATTAATATTATATTTAACATTTAGAATTATAAATTTATTTATATTTTATATATTTTTTGAAGCTAGATTAATTCCTACTTTAATATTGATTATTGGTTGAGGGTATCAACCTGAACGAATTCAAGCAGGTATATATTTATTATTTTATACATTATTTATATCTTTACCTTTATTATTAGGAATTTTTTATATTTATAATGAAGTTAATTATTTAATAATATATTTAATAAAATTTAATAATATAAATATAATATTAATATATTTATCAATAGTTATAGCTTTTTTAGTAAAAATACCTATATATTTTGTTCATTTATGATTACCAAAAGCTCATGTTGAAGCTCCTGTTTCAGGTTCAATAATTTTAGCTGGAGTTATATTAAAATTAGGTGGTTATGGGTTAATACGTATCTTAGTATTGATACAAAAATTAAATTTAAAGTTAGGGTATATTTGAATTATTATTAGATTAGTAGGTGGTGTTTATATTAGTTTGAAATGTTTATGTCAAATTGATATTAAATCATTAATTGCTTATTCTTCTGTAGCTCATATAGGATTAGTTATTGGGGGGATTATAACTATAAATTATTGAGGATTTATAGGTTCTTATATTATAATAATTGGGCATGGTTTATGTTCTTCAGGAATATTTTGTTTATCAAATATTAATTATGAACGATTAAGAAGACGAAGAATATTTTTAAATAAAGGAATAATAAATTTTATACCTTCAATAAGATTATGATGATTTTTATTATTATCTTCTAATATAGCAGCTCCACCTTCATTAAATTTAATAGGGGAAATTAGATTAATTATTAGATTAATTAGCTGATCAAAAATTTCTATAATTATATTAATATTAATTTCTTTTTTTAGTGCTGCTTACAGATTATATTTATATTCTTTTACTCAACATGGAAAATATAATATAGGAATTTATAGATTTTATAGAGGAGTTTCTCGAGAGTATTTAATATTAATATTACATTGATTACCTTTAAATATATTAATTTTAAAAATTGATTATTTTATAATTTGATTTTATTTGAATAATTTAATAAAAATATTGATTTGTGGAATCAAAAATAAGAAATAATATCTTTTCAAATTATTTTAAATATATATACTTTAAAGCAAACTAATAATAATTCTATTTGTTTTTTAAGATTTTTTTTTTTATTTTTTTTTATAATAATAAATTTTTTTTTTATGTTATATTTTATTATAAAAAATATAGTAATTTTTTTAGAGTGGGAAATTATTTCATTTAGATCAATAAATATTGTTATATCAATTTTATTAGATTGAATATCTTTGTTATTTATAATATTTGTTAGTTTAATTTCTTCCGTAGTTATTTATTATAGAAAAAGTTATATATCTTCAGAATTAAATTTAAATCGTTTTATTATTTTAGTTTTATTATTTGTATTTTCAATAATTTTGTTAATTATTAGTCCAAATATTATTAGAATTTTTTTAGGATGAGATGGTTTAGGTTTAGTATCTTACTGTTTAGTAATTTATTATCAAAATATAAAATCTTATAATGCTGGAATATTAACAGCTTTATCAAATCGAATTGGGGATGTTATAATTTTAATAGTTGTAGCTTGAATATTAAATTATGGTAGATGAAATTATATTTTTTATTTAAGTTTTATAGTTAATGATTATACAATAAATATCATTGGTATTATGATTATTTTAGCAGCTATAACTAAAAGAGCTCAAGTTCCATTTAGATCGTGGTTGCCAGCTGCTATAGCAGCTCCTACACCTGTTTCTGCTTTAGTTCATTCATCTACTTTAGTTACTGCAGGAGTATATTTATTAATTCGATTTAATGATTTAATTATTAATATTTTTTTTATTAAAATTTTATTATTATTATCAGGATTAACTATATTAATGTCAGGTATTTCTGCTAATTATGAATTTGATTTAAAAAAAATTATTGCTTTATCTACATTAAGACAATTAGGTTTAATAATAAGAATTTTAAGAATAGGATTTAATGATTTAGCTTTTTTTCATTTATTAACTCATGCTATATTTAAAGCTTTATTATTTATATGTGCAGGAATAGTTATTCATTTTATAAATAATGTTCAAGATATTCGTTATATAGGGGGTATTAGAATTTATATCCCATTAACTAGATTATGTTTAAATATTTCAAATTTAGCTTTATGTGGAATTCCATTTTTAGCTGGATTTTATTCAAAAGATTTAATTTTAGAAATAGTTAGAATAAGAAATTTAAATATAATAGTTTTTATATTATATTATATTTCTACAGGAATAACAATATTTTATACTATTCGTTTATTAATATATTTAATAGTAAATGATTATAATTTAATAAGAATTTATAATTTATATGATGAGGATTATTTTATAATAAAAAGAATATTAATATTATTATTTATAAGATTAATTTCTGGGAGTATATTAAGATGATTAATTTTTTCATATCCTTATATAATTTATTTACCTTTTAATATAAAAATAATAGTAATTTATGTGGTATTAATTGGTTTAATTATAGGGTTTATAATTAGTAATATGAGAATTTATAGATTAAATAAATTTTTATTAACTTATGAGTTAAGATCTTTTTTAGCTGTGATATGATTTATACCTAGATTATCAACTTATGGTATTAATTATAATTTTATAAAAATAGGTCAAAAATTAATTAAAAATATTGATATAGGTTGAAGAGAATTATATAGAGGAATAGGTTTATATAATATTGTTAAATTTAATTCTATTATTTTATATATTTTTCAAATAAATAGTATAAAAATATATTTATATAGATTTATATTATGAATAATATTGATATATGTAATTGTATTATTATATTTAAATAGCTTAATTTAGAGTTTAATATTGAAGATATTAAGGTGATTTTATAATCTTTAAATAATTAAATTTATAAAAAAAAATATTTTATTTTTACAATGAAAATGTAATGTTTTAAATAAACTATATAAATAATATATATATATATATATATATATATATTAGAAATATTAATGAATATTAATCACTATAAATTAAGTTAGCAGCTTAATTATTATATATTTCTATTAAAAATAATATATATATATATATATATATATATATAATAATAATAATAATAATAAATTAATTGGAATACACAATTCAATAATTTCATTAACAGTGAAATACCTCTTTTTGGTTTCAATTAATAAATAAGGAGTTTAAATTAACTCTTTCTTTTAAGTCGAAATTAAATGCATGATTGCTTCTTATTTAAGATAAATTGAAAATCAATAACTTTTGAATGCAAGTCAAATATTTTATTTAAACTAAAATCCTAAATAATTCAATTAATTATATTTTGGTTTCATTCATGATATAATCCTATTAGTAATATTAAAATAAAAAAGAATCTAATTTTAATTCAAATAATAAAATTAACTATTTTAAATAAAGGAATTATTGGGAAAATTAATGCAATTTCTACATCAAAAATTAAGAAAATTATAGTAATTAAGAAAAAATGTAATGAAAAAGGAATTCGAGCAATAGATTTTGGATCAAATCCACATTCAAATGGAGAGCATTTTTCTTGATCTATAAATGATTTTTTAGATAAAATAAATGATAATATTATAAAAATAATTGAAATTATAATGAAAATTAAAGTTAAAAAAAATATTAAATTAATTATTTATATTAAAATTATTAATTAATCTTTTTGATTGGAAATCAAATATACTAAATATATTATATAAATATGAAATAATTATTAGTTTCCTCATCAATAAATTGAAATATAAAGGAATAATCAAACTACATCTACAAAGTGTCAATATCATGCTGCAGCTTCAAATCCAAAATGATGATTTATTGAGAAATGATTATTTAAATGACGAATGTAACATACTAATAAGAAAGTAGTACCAATAATAACATGCAATCCATGAAATCCTGTTGCTATAAAAAATGTTGATCCATAAATACTATCAGCAATAGTAAATGGGGCTTCAATATATTCATAGGCTTGAAGAATAGTAAAGTAAATACCTAAAATAATAGTGATAAACAAGCTTTGTGAAGTTTGAGTATAATTATTTTCTATTAAAGCATGATGAGTTCATGTAACAGTTATTCCTGATGTAATTAAAATAATAGTATTTAATAAAGGAATTTGGAAAGGATTAAATGGAGTAATATTTAATGGGGGTCAAATTGATCCGATTTCAATATTAGGGGATAATCTTCTATGAAAAAAAGCTCAAAAAAATGAAATAAAGAAAAATACTTCAGAAATAATAAATAAAATTATTCCTCATCGTAAACCTTTTGATACAAAAATAGTATGATATCCTTGTAATGTACTTTCTCGGTAAACATCTCGTCATCATTGATATATTGATAAAATAATAATTATATAGCCTAATATTATTAAATTTATATTAAAATTATGAAATCATTTAATTAAACCTGTAACTAATGTTATTGTACCGATAGCTCTAGTTAAAGGTCAAGGACTTTGGGTAACTAAATGATAGGGATGATTATAATTTATAGACATTAATTAACTTCTCTAGAGTAAAGAGTTCTTAAAACAGTGATTACATAAGCTTGAATAATAGCAACTGCCGATTCTAAAGTTAATAGTAAAATTTGAATAAAAATTAAAATTAATAATAAATAGTTAGGTAAATTATTACTTCTTCTTCTTAATAAAGTTAATAATAAATGACCAGCAATTATGTTAGCTGTTAAACGAACAGCTAAAGTTCCCGGTCGGATAATATTTCTAATTGTTTCAATTAAGACTATAAAAGGTATTAAGATTGAAGGGGTTCCTTGAGGAATTAAATGGATAAATATATGTTGAGTATTATTTAATCATCCAAAAATTATAAATCTTAATCATAAAGATAATGATAAGGATAATGAAATATTTAAATGGCTAGTACTAGTAAAAATATATGGGAATAAACCTAAGAAATTATTAAAGAAAATAAAAGAAAATAGTGAAATAAAAATAAATGTTGATCCATTATTTATATTTGAGTTTCCTAATAAATTTTTAAATTCTTTATGAAGTTTAATAATAATAAAATTTCAAAATAAAAATAATCGATTAGGGAAAAATCAAAAAGAATAAGGAATAAATATTAAACCAATTAAGGTTCTTAATCAATTTAATGATAAATTTAATAAATTTGTTGATGGATCAAAAATAGAAAATAAATTATTTATCATTTTCAATAAAAATTTTTAATAATTTTTTTATTATAAAAATTATTTTTATTAATACTATAGTTAAAAATATAATAATTTATTATATTAAAAATAATAAAAATAGAAATAAAAAAAATAAATGATATAATTCAATTAATTGGTATTATTTGAGGAATAAAAGAATATTACTTATTGTAATAATTTAAATTTGACATATTTAAGTTATAATTTAACTAATTCTTTCATTAGAAGTAAATGCTAATTTACTATAAAATGGTTTAAGAGACCAGTACTTGCTTTCAGTCATCTAATGATGAATAATTATTAATTCAATTAATGAAATTTTTAATTGAAATGCTTTCAATTACAATAGGTATAAAACTATGATTTGCCCCACAAATTTCTGAGCATTGCCCAAAAAAAATTCCTGGTCGGTTAAGGAAAAAACTTGCTTGATTTAATCGTCCGGGATTGGCATCGACTTTAACCCCCAAAGATGGAATAGTTCATGAATGAATTACATCTGTAGCTGTAATTAAAATACGAATTTGATTTTTTATAGGTAAGATAATACGATTATCTACATCTAATAAACGAAAATTATTTAATTCATTAGATTGAATTATATAAGAATCAAATTCAATATTATTGAAATCTGAATATTCATAACTTCAATATCATTGATGACCAATTGATTTAATAGTAATTAAAGGATTATTTATTTCATCTAATAAATATAATAAACGTAAAGAAGGTAATGCAATAAAAATTAAAGTGATAGCAGGTAAAATTGTTCAAATTAATTCAATTATTTGATTTTCTAATAAAAATCGATTAATAAATTTATTAAAAAATAAAGTTATAGTAATATATGAAACTAAAATTGTAATTATAATTAAAATAATTAAAGTATGATCGTGAAAAAAAATAATTTGTTCTATTAAAGGAGAATTTCTATTTTGAAAATTAAAATTTGATCATGTTGCCATTTCTAAAAAAAGGATAATCCTTTATAAATGGGGTTTAAATCCATTACATATAATCTGTCATAATAGAAATTACTTAAAATAGGAAGTTCATTGTAAGAATGTTCAGCAGGAGGTAAGTTTTGGTATCATTCAATTGAGGAAGATATATTTAATGAAAATAATACAAGTCGTTGATTAATTAATGATTCTCAAATAATAATTATTATTATTAATATAGATAATAAAGAGATATAAGATCCTAAGGATGAAATAATATTTCATGAAATAAATCTATCAGGGTAATCAGAATATCGTCGAGGTATGCCAGCTAATCCTAAGAAATGTTGGGGGAAGAAAGTTAAATTTACTCCAATAAATATAGTGATAAATTGAATTTTTAAATAAAATGAATTTATAGATAAGCCAGTAAATAATGGGTATCAGTGAATAAATCCGGCAAAAATAGCAAATACAGCTCCTATTGAAAGAACATAATGAAAATGAGCTACTACATAATAAGTATCATGAAGTGTAATATCAATTGATGAATTAGCTAAAATTACTCCTGTTAATCCTCCTACAGTAAAAAGAAAAACAAATCCTAATCTTCATAATATAGGGGGATTTAATGAAATTTGAGTTCCATGAAGAGTTGCTAATCAACTAAAAATTTTAATTCCTGTAGGAACAGCAATAATTATAGTTGCAGAAGTGAAATAAGCTCGAGTATCAATATCTATCCCAATAGTAAATATATGGTGAGCTCATACAATAAATCCTAATAAACCAATTGCTATTATTGCATAAATTATTCCTAAAGATCCAAATGTTTCTTTTTTTCCTCTTTCTTGTGAAATAATATGAGAAATAATACCAAATCCAGGTAAAATTAAAATATAAACTTCAGGATGTCCAAAAAATCAAAATAAATGTTGATATAAAATAGGATCTCCTCCTCCAGCAGGGTCAAAAAATGAGGTATTTAAATTACGATCTGTTAATAATATAGTAATAGCTCCAGCTAATACAGGAAGTGATAATAATAATAAAAGAGCTGTAATTCCAACAGATCAAACAAATAATGGTATTTGATCAAAAGATATATTATTAATACGTATATTAATAATAGTTGTAATAAAATTAATTGCTCCTAAAATTGATGAAATACCTGCTAAATGTAAAGAAAAAATAGCTAAATCAACTGAAGATCCTCCATGAGCAATATTAGAAGAAAGTGGGGGGTACACTGTTCATCCTGTTCCTGCTCCATTTTCTACGATTCTTCTTGAAATTAATAAGAATAAAGATGGGGGTAATAATCAAAATCTTATATTATTTATTCGTGGGAAAGCTATATCAGGAGCACCTAATATTAATGGAACTAATCAATTACCAAATCCACCAATTATAATAGGTATAACTATAAAAAAAATTATAATAAAAGCATGAGCAGTTACAATAGTATTATAAATTTGATCATCTCCAATTAATGAGCCTGAAGTTCCTAATTCTATTCGAATTAATAAACTTAATGATGTACCTACTATTCCTGATCAAATTCCAAAAATAAAATATAATGTTCCAATATCTTTATGATTAGTAGAAAAAAATCATTTTCGCTAATAAAATGGCTGAGTTATAAGCGATAAATTGTAAATTTATTAACGAGAAATTTCTCTTTTATTAATATTATATTTGTCTTATATTCAATAAATGATATGAAAT
>DWUH010000005.1:0-15072 GCA_018237145.1 Emesis heteroclita
CCGCCCGCCCAACCGCCTCACCGCCGCCCAGCATCATGACACGATTCCCGCCCAGCATGACAGCGCACGACTCACTTTTAATACGGCATTTATCCATGTTTAAAGTATACAGCGAACGTCTGCGTCGGGGCCCGTCCTGCGTCCGTCCTGTTTTCGAGTACGTTGCGCGGTACGACTCAAGACTGTGAGGTGTACTATCTAAACTGTAGTGACGCGGGCCGCTCGCCGCCGACGTGCACTATGGCGGTGTCGTCGATGACCATCTCCTCGCCTCAAGATAGCCGGCGTCGCCGCAGCAGCCGCCGCTGGTAGACGTAAACAGCAGCGACATTGATGCCGCATTAATCCTATTGAATTTGCGTGGTGAAAAAATATTATGGGGCGAATATCACTCGAAAGGCCAAAGAAATATTTTCATCATTAAAGTCCACATTCATCGCGTCCAAAAGCCTGGCTTGCGGTAGACAGATACCGAGCAAAGTCCCTGGCTCCGCGGTCGACATATTTCCACACGGGCTTGCCCAGTCGCACGTTGACAATGTTGTGAAAGTCGATCATCACGAGTGCGGGATGACGACCTGCGGCCAGGAGCCGTTTGAATAGCGTTCCCAGCATGATGGCATAGTGCGCGCGACACCGACCGCAACCGATAAACACGCCCAACAGAGGAATCAGCTTGGTGGCGGTGTCGACTTTGAGCTGGCCGAATGTGAGATGTATCCACAGCCACAGCACGGGTCCGTGGGTCGTCTGCCAGTTGTAGTGGCGGTGCAGCACGTCCATGTGATCGTACGACCACGGCACCACCAGACGGTACCGGTCGAATTTCACTAGGGACGCGTCCGGGCGTGAGTTGACGAGCGCGTTGTCGACAAACTCTACTATATCGGAGTCGTCCACCTCGTCTGCGAGATTGGCGATGGATACGACCAGGCGTGTCGTCGTCACGAGGACGTCTCTTAGCACCATAGGGTCCGAGTCTGCGTTTCTCAGCGCCGTCTCGACCACGACCATATACAGACTCACGTAAAAGGCAATCGGATCGGTACGAGCCGCGTCCCTCGCTCGCGGCGGGAAAGCGGGGTTGCCCGTATACGACTCTACAGTCAACATGCTTACTCGATACGATAACAAACAACCTCCCCCCCCCGCTTCACTTATTTTTTTTCAAGACTCGTATACTATAAATGGCCGAGTGGAGAAATGAACACACATTATACTAGATGTACGTGCGCGGCTTACAACTTGTCTTACTTGTGGCTAAATTTTTCGAAATGACGACGCCCCGTCGACGACTGCGGCTCGGCTACGCTCAGATTTGCGTGCTGGTGGTGTGGTGTTACATACGCCGCTCGGCGAGGACCGCGTGGAGGGCCATAAAAACGTGTGCGTCGTACTATCGCAATCGTGTCAAATACTACCGTCTGAGTCGTAGGGACGCCGACAACCATGTCTTGGCCGTAAACCGACCGACTTTTTATCCGGCGTTTCGTGAATGCGAGCATTTTGATTCTTTCGCACTGTCTCGGTTACACCTCCAACAAAAGTCGCATTGGTCGAAATGGGAAATCTCTATTGACAATCTCGACAAGAGCATCAACGAATTGCAGCGTCATTTGAACCCGCGGACGCGACAAATCTACCGGCGAGTGTTTGTGTTCCAGGCGATCAGTGACAGCATCGTGTGCAATGTGCTCTCCACCTTGACTGTGGAGACCACGATGCCCGAGATCAAGGCGTGTTTTATAACCGAAGCGGCCAACAACATTGTACACGCCGAAATGCACGGGATCGTGTCGCAGTTACTCCTGTGCAAAGAAGAATGGCAACTTTTGGAAATCAGCCACGAGTTGATGAATTCACCCAAATTGGCGTGGGTGTCTAAATGGAGCGAGCCCGGCACTCCGTTCGTTGTGCGATGCATGCTCGCGCTGATTATGAAATGTTTGTGGTATTCGTGCGACGCGATCCTCATCGACTCGTGGCGAAAAAACGAGATAATGTTGGAGCTCGTGAAACTGAAGGATTACATAATGATTGACGTGGAGTTACACCGCGAAATCTATGCATGGCTGCTTCTCGAGTACTTTAAATTTGAAACACGTGCCGACCTAAAGGCCGTCTTCCTCGAAATGGCACAAGAAGCGTACGAGGCCGAATTAACATTCATCGAGTACGTGGTCGGTCGGTCGGAGGAGAATGGCATCGCCGAAGCACTCGTCAACCAACTCCAGGTCGCGTACGAAATTATGCTACAGTCGTTGAAACTACCTCCCGCAAATTTCGCACATCATCATATCAAAGCTTAAAATAAACAAATTGTTTAAATTCAATACCATTTCACTGTTTCTTTACCACGTCCGTTTGTTTGACGGACGCGTGTAGATTTTCTCCTTCATCCACCCACGATAGAGTGTAGGATGTGGTCCGCTTGACGATTATTAAAAACACAGCGAACCCCACTATGGGCACCAGAGCCAGAGCCCATTTCAAAGTGACACCAAAATAATGCACCGTAGTGCCCATTTGTCGGGCGGCGCCCGAGATGCTCTGTCCGACGAGGTCGCCGTACACGTCCAGGAGGGAGGGCGTCTCGCAAGCGTATCTGACGCCCAACGGCAACTCATCGACGGGCAAATGGTTGGGGCTCATTGTGTCTGCGGTGACGTCACACGCGATGCACGCGGAGCCGTCGCTCAAACAGTCGCTTTTTCGTGACCGTCTCTGGGTGGGCGTCAACAGCTCTGGTCCGCAGGCGGTGACCATAGACACTGCTGTACCGCCGTCGCACGAGCACTCGGTCACTTTACATGTCGACAACACGCGACCGGTGCTGGGTTCAAACTCGTACCGAAAACAGCCAGTCTTTTGCTTTTTGTACGCGTAAAGCGCCGCCAAGGCCGCACCCACCGTCAGCGTCGGCATGTTAAACAACAGTCGCAGATGCGAGAGTATCTTGGATCCGACCGTGGGTTCGCGCAATATGACCTCGAATTTGGCGTCTTTCACACCCACGTCTACAATTTCCTTTTCCAAACGACGCAATATGTTGAAACGTTCGGTTATCAAATGTAAACCTCTGGTGCGGAGGGGCAAGTGCAACGACTCGAGCCCGCCATTCTTCAACATCAACTTCATCGATAATCTTATATCTAACTAATAGAATTTATTTAGGCCATGGGTGGTCTCATTTCCGACTGACGTATTCCGTCATCTACATAGGTCGGACGGGGGTGAGGAGGGGAGGGGGGATTAGTGAGGCTGTGTGTGTGTCTACTATATAAGCCGTTCTCGCTCCGTTTCAGCCATCAGTCGAGCTTCGTACTTCGTTTCAACATGAACCCTACACAGAAGCCATCCGTCGGACGTAGATTGGAAATGTTGAACCAGCTGTACCGCGAAATACTCAAGAATCCCTCTACCACCCCCACGTCCTCGTCAGTGCAAAACGTGACTCTACGGCCCATTGATGAAGATGTTCATGAAGATGGTTCTGAAGAAAATCATCAGCGCAATTCCATGGAGGACTGGGTCGTGAACAGGATGAATAGCTTTTACGAGGAGCTACGTACTTTCTCCTCCGAGGTGCAAATAATTGTGACGTGTTACAGACCCATGTCTCCTTTCCATACGGTGTGTCAAATTTGCAAGGACCGCTTTTTTAACGAGGCGACGCGCATCCAGTACACGGACATTGTGTGTTGGGATAGAGACTGTTTCAAGATCAAGTATTATTGTGATTTTTGCCATGCAAAATTATTTGTTACTGCATAAAAAAATTTGTACAACTATATTCCTGAAGAAGATTATCAGACCGATCGCATGGAGGAATAGATCGTGGACAGCATGATTGCCTTTTATGAGGAGCTGCGTACTGTCTCCTACGCGAGGTGCACATTATTGTGACGTGTTATTGGCCTTTTGGTAAACATTGGCTTCCATTAGAAGTAAAACTAAATTGGAAAAATTTTAATAGATGACATTTGAAATTTCATCAAAATTCAACAAAGTAACCTCTAAAGTCAAGAATAAGGGGAATAAAAATCTACAGTAATCGCAAAACTGCTAGTCTTCATCTCCCGAATGCGACTCGGATGGGTCGGACATTGAAGAATCGGACGTATAATCACCTTCGCTGTCGTCATCTTCTGATCCACTAACTTCAATAATTTTTGTGACCAAAAAGAGTTATCGATAAAAGTGTAGTTTGCTTCCGTTTTTTTTTTGGTGGTCTTGACTGTGGCCGATTGTTTGCACTTGTATTTGTGGGGTCAGTCTGCTCATCGGTGTGCTCAACGCTCCGTTTTCTGTTCTAATACCTGTTGGGGTTGAGATACGGATGGTAAGGGGGCGGGGGTGGGGGGTAATCTTAAAATATCATGCCCATGTTGTCGAAATATATCATCAATGGAATATTTCTTGTGGCGTTCCTTGTGCAGCATTATTAATTTATATAATTGTTGCTTCATCATATTGGGTTCAAAACTTATTCCTTTTTCTTGCAGCCAAGTCTGCATATTCACTTTTTTTTGGTAGACGACGTTGGCACTCCATCTTCTCTTTTATTATGATAGGACGCATCGCCTACTACCACAACTGGGTTTGGCGGTAAATATGGTGTCAAGTGACACTAAATTTTATTTAGTTTCACTTCACACCAAATTTACCTCCACATCCAGTTGTCGTAGTATACAATGCGTCCTATCGTAATAAAAGAAAAGATGGAGTGCCAATGTCGTCTACCAAAAACGTGGATATGCAGATTTGGCTGCAAGAAAAAGGAATAAGTTTTGAACTCAATATGATGAAGCAACAATTATATAAATTAATAATGTTGCACAAGTAACGCCACAAGAAATATTCCATTGATGATATATTTCGACAACATGATCATGAGATTTTAAGATTACCCCCCACCCCCGCCCCCTTACCATCCGTATCTCAACGCCAACAGGTATTAGTACAGAAACTAAATCCCACAAATACAAGTGCTAATTCTAAAACACTGCTTCTCATTGCAGAAAAAATCATCAATGATACTCTCTTTGATTACAGGAAAAGTGTACATATCCGCCGCAAATAATTTCTTTTAAAAAGAGTATATTTTTATAAATACCTATATTAGATTGAACCAGTAAAACAATTATACTAATAAAATAGATTTCAAAACTTGACAAGGTGTTTAATTTATGCGTACCCAAGAAGAAGAAAAAAACGAGTACTAATTATAATGGTACATTTTACCGCGCCCCCTGAGGCGGTACGGTACACTCGATACGATCCGGTCGGGTACCGATAGCGATATACCGCAATGCGCTTGGTACAATTATCTCAAAACTTCTAGTCCACTATGAAGTAGCTTTGCGCAGGCGCAGACAGAAACGACTTTAGAGTAGACTAAAAGTTTTGCACAAACTGTATCTCTGTTCACATAAGATTACGAGCAATCACATGTTGACCTATAGTGTACGAATGAAATCCGAGCCTCCGCGGCCGTATGACGTCTCCCGATATGTGTTTGTGCGATCGACCGACGGCCGGTTGCAATGCTGTGCCGTAGCTTCGACCGCAGGCTCTTACGCAGACCAATACCGACACGCCTCTGACGACGATCTGACAGATCCGCGAGCTCACTTAAAGATTGTGGCCTTTCTGGTGGATCGCCTCTTCACCATGTTGGACAAGGCGTGTTGGAAAAAATTTAAACTGTTCCGACCGATCATGGACATGGACGGTGTGCTGTGGCTCGACTTGGCCACTTCTACTTTGGCCGAACGACCGGTGTCGGACGAAGTTTTGCTTGCATACCAGATGGTGTTTGCGCTCCTACCTCACGTCCAAGTGGTGGCGAGTCGTGAGAGCATGCCACGTCAAGACACCGACGCGGTTAACGCCCTAGCGACTGAACGACCTTTTGAAGCCGCCGCATCCGATTACTACGACAACGGTGGCGATAACAACGACGACGATGATGATGACGTTGCGAGTGTGTGGTCCGAGTACAAAGGTCAGTCATCTTTTGCTCCCGAGGTGTCGGCGACGGCGGTGACTGGCAGACGCACATCTAGCAGCGTACATACTAAAGAGTCGTCTTTGTTCGCCCTCCCGTCGCCCCGTCGTCGTCGCATCGAAAGCAACATTTACTACGACGAGGACGATGAAGAACCTCCACGCTGGGCCGCCATGGATCCGTTGTCTTTCGACGCCGCGTCCGATCGCATCGCGGCCGAATCGACTGACGCACTCGAGCCGGCCGCATCTACCGCGGCACCTTCGAGTCTAATAATGATGGACGACAATCACTATGTCGTCGCGGAGACTGTTGATGCCGCCGCGTCTACCGTGGCCTCGAGTCAAATTGGCGACACTATGACGGCATCGCGACCAAACACAAAAGACGATTGGTTCTAGCCGAGTCGAATAAAGTCCGTGAGCGTGGCGTGACTTTCGGCGACCGGTTCGAGACTCACATGCACTTTTGATGCGTTCATCCCGTATTCCGTGTCGTCCAAGACAATATGCGGTATCTTTTGTGTGATGGGCTATTCTAGGGCCGTAGCTATTCTCAGAGTCATCCGTGCTCGTACGCTCCTGGTGACCTGATACGACTTGTCGTTTTTTTTTCAAAGATTGCGTGTGTGCTCCGAGAGTACAGACAAGACAGGGACCGTGGCGATACCCACTGAAAAGAGAAGCTCTGTATCAGCAACAACAGCGTGAGAATAGCCTCACTAAACCCCCTTTCCCTCCCCACCACTTTCCCTTTACCCTCCCCTACGCACCGCCACCCCCCCCCCTCTTACCCAGGAAACAGGATACACGTGTAACCTAGCATCAGCAGGAAACAGGATGCCTGCGTGATAACACATGATATAATACATTGTATGCTATGTATAAAATGATATACAACATTGTATGGTCTCGCTAAATCAGCATAAACAGAATACTTGCCGGAAATTTAATCTAACAAATTACGTCTCCCATTGTAGTGAATAAGAACACAAAACGAATATTAAAATGTGGGCTGAACCAGCCGTAGACGAGCACGCCGTCGAGTTTCGGGATGTGTCCACGTTGAAACGCCGCCTGCAGACGCTGGATGGCGAGTTTAAAAAATTCGAGTACTCGCCCGGCAAATTGGTAACGTTGCTGTCGCGCGCGGACGCCGTGTTCCAAGACGTGGGCGCGGTGATTGTCAACCATTTCAAGACCCAGCGCCGCGGTCTGCCGCCGGAATCGATGCACGTCTACGCGTCGTGGATAATTCTCAGCGGCACCATCAACCGCCTGCGCGCGCTCACACATAGCGACATCACCGCGCTGACCGTGGCTCTGGACAATACGTCTGTCATTTTGGAAAATCTCAAAACGGCCAAGCGCACGGTGGAACTGAGCAAGTTTCTCACGTCCGAAGCGCTGACCGCCGGCGGCAGCGCCGACGACGCGGGCGTTTCGACTCTGCAGCGATACACTCGCGAGCCCTTGGTTTCGTTCGACGATATTGTCGGTATGGCCGCGGAGAAGCAGCGAATAATGAGCGTAACGACGCTCACCAAGTACGGCCTCAACGCCAACTCGTACGGCGCCATGTTGCTGTACGGCCCACCGGGTACGGGCAAGTCGACGTTCGTGGAAGCGGCCGCCCGCCAGATGGACGCCCAGTACGTGTTCATCACCAATTCCGACTTGTTTTTGCCGACCTTTGGTGCGGCGGAGACGCTGCTGGCCGACATTTTCAACGCCGCCTCCGCGAGCGGTGACCGCGGAAAGACTGTCGTCTTGTTCTTTGACGAAATAGATACCATCACCGGCCGCGACGCAAACGAAGTGAAAGCCTCGCTCACGGCCGTCTTTCTGCACCACTTGGATCCCAAACGGTTGTCGCGAAACGTGTTCGTGGCGGCCGCGACCAACTACATCGAACGTGTCGACCCGGCGATCGCGCGCAGGCTCATGCCGGCCATCAAACTGCCGCTACCCACCGCCGAGATTATCGGCGTCATGCTGAGTCGCATGTGCGTGTTCCTCTCCGACGTGGACGAGTGGGCAAAGGTAATGGTACAGTCCGGTTTCAGTCAGGCGAACGTCAAGACCGTGGTGAACGCCGTTGTGCAAGCGTTGAAAATGTGGAGCGTCTCGTCGGGTCTCTTCATGGAAACGGACGGAGGTTACGATCTGACGACTCTGGGGACGTCAACACTCCTCAAAAAGGGTTACGCGCGCGTGTTTACTAGCGACGACAACCGTATGCCTGGGCATCAGGTGGTGTGGTTCACGGATGCGGACATTGCCGAGAGAGTGAGCTCGATCGTTTACGTGCCGCACGCGCAGCAGGTGCATCAACAGTTTAGTTATGAAATGGAACAAGTGATTGTCGCGTCCTAGACGGTATTTTTTACCTCCATCCTTCCCCCCGTGGCAAAAAAAAAGCCGTCCATGCGGGACAATATACGACAGACAGACAGACACTACTACACAGAGTCAATGGTCGGAGCCAGCAGTTCCTTTGGATCCAAACGGTCGTCGGTGCGCACTTGTATGGTCCAAAAGTCGCCGCGACGACGTTCGGCGAGGCTGTCGAGGTCAAAGACACCGAGTACGCCCGAGCCGAAGATTTGCGCCTCGGCCGATAGAAAGTCGTCGACCGTCGACTCTACGCCCCGATAGGCGTCGAGCAGGTTGCGAGCCGCGGGGCCGCCGCCGCCGCCGTGCATCTCTTTAATCATCCGAATCACGCGGCCGTTGTGTTGACGGACTTGGACATTGCTACGTTGGAGCGCCTCGCGCACCACACCTCGACTCATGCAATCTTGCAGGGCGCGCATGGTGGGCGCCAACGCGTCCGCGGCGAACGCGAAATACTTTTTCACTGGACCCAACGTGGCGTTGGGTAGTTTTGCTCGCAGGAACGCTCCGCGCACCGCCGCCGGCATGTATCCGGACAGGGTGGGTGCGCACAGACCTTTGGGTGTGGCCAGAGTGGTGAAGAGTTGCCGACGGCTGTATGGGCCGAGGCGGTGACTGCTGTGCCCACCGTTGGTGGTGTCGGATGCTACGTAACACGGGCATTCAACCGAGGCGTTTTCCGCGCCCGGTGTGGCATACCATTTTTCAATGTCGTAGTACGTCGAACCGACTACCGGTGCCGCCGCCGCGTGCATCACTAGAGACACTGTGACGGCCCACAATGCGTGCGGAAATAGAGCACGCGGGGCGTTTGTTTGCAAACTCAAACGACGGACGCGATCGTCGTCGTCGCTGCCGCCGGCCTTTTCTTCCACAACTAGGACCGTCGAGGCGGCCCTTTGCGCGGCGTCGTCTCTCTGCTTGTGAGATCGAGACGTGAGAATGACGCGCAACTCGTAAACGATCGACATGGCGCCTGCAACCGCTAGGGAAACGCGGACGCCGGAGCCGTCCTCAAACACCTCGTAGGAGTGTAAAACGCCGCAAATTCGCAGTGCCTCGTAACGGGTAGTAGTATCGCTGCTCATGGCTTATGTAGTACCTCTCTAATAAAGCATTTGTCACCGCATTTATTGTTGTACTTGAATGCGCAGAAAATAAACACACAATTGTTTTTATTTAAAATAAATACTTTTATTTCAAACATTTCACAATAATTATTATCACAAGTAACCAATTTTAGGGGTGGGGGGCGGCTAGCTCTGTACGTAGCTACTTGGTAGGTCTCGTGCGTCGCGATTGTACACACTTTTTGTCCTGTTCGCAGAGTATCACGGGTCGGTGTTCACGAATTGCGGTGAGCACGTCGCGCTCCTTTATCGTTCGTCTTTTGGACAAGATACACAAGTGGGCCGCATGGTGCAGAACATCGTACGTCTTTTCGAGCATTATATGCATCAGCCACTCTGCCACGTCAGCCTGCACGCCTGTAGGCGGCGACTCGGACGTCGTGCATTCGTACTGTTCCATCAAATGTGTAATCACCCGCTTGACCTCGTTTTTGGTGAGTGGCGGGATATGCAACGATCTCCCCGTCTTCGGGGACGTCATAGTGAAAAAGTTTCTACGATTTTTACGTCCTTTACATCCTCTAGGTTCTTTTCGTCTCAACGACATCTTATATTATGTTTGGAGACACTGGTCGAATCATTTCCTTTTTTTTTGTCACGTTCTCAGTGTTTACTTGCTCATGATAAATTCCAAATTGTATCTTTTTCCCACGCGATAGCGTCCCAAGTGGTTGATGATTGTGTCCGCAATGTTGCCAAAATGCTTGATGCGCGCAAAGTTTGCCTTGTGCTTCTCCCACCAGTTGAACAGAATCTGACGCACGCGACTCTCTTCGAGGCCCCGGTTCGTCGGCCTCACCTCGACCGTGTCGTGGAAGAATTGAATCGGATTGGTTATGCAAAAGTAGCGCGAATGCAAATGTTCCACGAGTCCCGTTTTCTTCGCCGTGACCGGGGTCACCGTGTCGAAGAAGAAGAAGCGCGTCAAAAACTGTCGGGACAACACCGTGACCTCTGCGTCCAACGAGTCTATGCTGCCGGCCGGGTAGCGCTGAATGAGAATCTGGCCGCCCAAATATTTAGTCGTGTACAGTTTGAGCGCCGACCGGTGTTCCATGAGCCGATCCAGTCGCGCGTGCACATTCACAAAATCAAAGTTGAAAAACAGCGGATAGTATTTGTTTTGAAAGCCGCAGTCGAACGGCTTGTTCACTTGCACGTAATGGTTGCTCATGAAAAACACCTTGGCACGGATGGCGTATTTGGTGCTCAGGTTCTTTTGCATGTCCCTGGTGCTCAGATAGTTGAAATCGACGTACTTTTTGAACGCGTCCACCAAAAGCTCGTCGTCCTCGTTCAGCCGCACTAGAAAGTTGGTGCCCAACAGGATGGCGTTTATGTCGTTGTCGGTGGGCCGGTTGTCGTGAAATGTCCGCGAGCTGAGAATCGAGCTCGAGCCCGACGTAAACACCCGATCCATCAGCTCGGCGAAAAAACTCTTGCCCGAACTGGAGGTGCCGTAAAGATTGTAGCCGAGTCGTAGCCGGTTGCCCAAGTATTCGAGGTTGGCTATTATTTTGCAAAATTCCACAAAGTAATCGTATTGAAAACTGCCCGACCGCAACAGGTGCACGACGGCCGACGCGAAAGCCCTCCTCTCCTGGGCGGAAGGTGATGCTTCGAGCGCCGCAGCGTCGCCCATCAATCGCGCGTTGGTGGCGCTCTCTGCGTGCAACCGCCGCAGCGTGTTCACGTCGAACGTCGCGGGGTAATGAATGACGTCGCGAGCGTCGCACTCGTTGCTCTCCACGAACGCCAAAAAATGGTCGGTGAGCTCACCGTGGTCTCGGGCCACAGTCACGTCGGCCATGCCGCGAGCCAACTCCACCAGTTGGGCGTACAGCGTCGGGCGTTTGGCGTTGATGTACACAAAGAGGGAGCTGTCGTTGAGCACGTGCATTTCCCCCATGCGCGTAAACCACGCGGCCAGTAAGACGGCACACCGGACGTACTCGTAGCGGCTCAAGTCCATTCGGTCGGCGGGGTTGGTGGCGGCGGCGTGTTGGTCGTCGTCGTTTGTCGTCTCGAGACGGAACCCAATCTTGCGGAACAGGGCCGTCATATCCACCGAGGTTTGGGCGTTGAGACTCTTAAAGGTGAGGCCGGTCGCCAGGGGGAGAGAGTCCGTCTCCTCGGCTAGAGTCTCGTTCATCTGACGCATGATGCTAAACTTGTTCTCGGCCGCCTCGAGCCGCGTCAACAGCACACGTAGAAAACTCTCGTGGAGGATATCATCGTTACCGTCATAGTCGCCACCACCACCACCACCACCACCACCGCCGCCGAGGACATCTCCAGTATTGTCACTGCCGGACGGTGGCGGCGCTTTTAATATCAAATTGTGCTCGTTGTCCGTTTCCCACTCGGGTATGCCTATGTACGAGTGCGGCGCGCGGCCAAACAGCGAAACAATAATCTGAACGACGTCCTGTGGGTCTATGGTGACGTATCTGGCCAGCGTGTAGAGCGCGCCGAGGCAATTCACAATCAGCACACCCAGTTCGGTGGTGCGCGTGATGGCGGCGACGCGATCGCACAGATCCTCCGGCCACGGGTATCGAAAGGCGCAGTTCAGGTCGGCCAAGAGCGTTTGGAATTCGGGGATGGCAAAGTCGCGAATCGGCATCGTTTGGTACCGTCCAAAGTCGGGGTACTGATTGTACACGGGCCACAGGGGGGACAACAGCACCATGACCGGCACCGTCGCCTCTACGTGTCGTATGTACGCCGGCACCTTGAGAAAACAGTCTAGTCCGAAGCGAAACAGCGCCGGCTTAAAGTGCAACAATTGCCCAGACTCCACGAGCGACGGGTCCATCTCGCGGTACACAAGCTCGTTGAGCGACGGTCCGTTGCTCTCAAAAACTCCCGTCACGGGATTAAAGATGCCGTAATTGGTGCGGTATGAATAGGCACATTCAATCTCCACGTGGGACGACGAAGCAATCTCCACGTCATCGACTCGCATCACAAACTTGCGCATTTTACAGTCGCGATCGATGGTCATCTTTCGTCCGGTAAAGTAGCTCACCGTCGACCCGGTCACTTTCATGATGAAAATGTCGCGCGCAAACACGTTACGCAACGATGCTGTCTCGCCAAACACGTTGCAAACCAGCTGGAAGAGTCGTTGCGTCGCCGCCTCGTTACCCAGATGTGTCTTGAGTAGCAGGTACACAAAGTCGGTGCGCGAAAAATTCTTTTGTAGGAACACGTTGAGCGCGGGCGTGATTCCCAATCTCGTCCACACAAACACGCCCGCTCGATTCTCAGAGTAGCGTCTGATCAGATACTTGCAAGCGTCCGTCCTGCTCATCTTCCCGTAGCGCATCAGCGTCGATACGGTCGACGTGTAAGCGCCACAACGCACCGCATTGTCCAACATTCGCTCGGCCAGTGCGTTGCGATCCAACGTCGCCGCCGCCGCCACCTGCTCGTTCTGCATCGATCGGCCGCCGCCGCCGGCGCCGCCACGTCTCTTGCGTTTACGGCCGCTGCCTCCGTTTTGCGTTGAGTCGCCACCGTCGTCATTAAAGTCTACGAAAAACTGCTCGGGTGGTGTTCGCAGGCAAGAGTCCAAAAGCAGCAACGAGTCTGTGGCGATGCGTCCCACCCACACCGAATGATCCACGTCCACGAGAATATTATTGACTGCCTCTTTGTAAAACACCAGTTGTTCCTCGAGAAACGGATAAAAGGGCGGCGCGTCGTCGACAATGTCGCCGTTCATCGGATCGTCGACAATGTCGGCGTTCATCGGATCGTCAATGAAATCATTTGGTAGTGTGCTGTGTGCTGACACTCGAACTCGTTGCTCATAGGGCTCGAGCGCCTCTTGGAGATGGTATCTTTCGGTGGTATCTCCGGATTGGTCGCAGCCGCCGCCACCGCCGCCGTTGAGCGCCGTCGATGCGTTAGCAGCCAGAAACGACTCGATGAGCTCCCGAGGCACTAAGCGCGCCACCGACGGCGATGCAAAACACGGCGTCTCGTAGCGCAAGTGATCAAAGTCCGAACAGGAGGATTGTGATGACGACGCCGCCCGTTCGCGCCGTTTGAGTTTAGAGCAAATGCGCGCGTACAGGCTTCTCTGTGTGTACTCGAGCGAGTCTCGTGCCACGTACACCGTGTCGACGACGGTGTCGCCCCGCATCAGCTGCAGGTCGTGGCCGACGGGCGCGAGCGACACGCTAATGTGCCACTCGTCGGCGACGCGCATGCCGCGCACCGGAAACAGAGCCTCGGCCACCGCATTTCGGTCGATGGGCATCACTCGAGGTAGGCCGCCGCCACTGCCGCCGCCGTCGACGTTCCACGTCAGCAAATGCTTGTACTTGCGTCCGTAGGGTAGCAGTAGGTTCTTGGGCCAGTCGATGACGTGACGGTCGCTCAACTTGACCCCGGCCATGCGCGCCATGAGGTGGTCGCGGGCCACAAAGTCAATCAGTACGTCAAAGACGACGTGAAAACCGCAAAAGGGCCGATCTTCACGCACCATGACGTATCTCGGCATTGTTCCGTCCGTGATGACGTCCGCTTCGACGGAGAGACACCGTGCCAGTTCAGTGTGCAGGTTGGTGAATACGGTGGCGCACTGCACCGCGTACACTGCCGTCTTCATGGGCTCCGCCGTTGTCCCAGCCGCCGCCGCCGCCGCCGACATTGCAGCTGCGCATCGTTTGCCGCCGTCGCGTTCGGCTCTCTTGCACTCGAGACAGTCAATGTCAAAGTACAACTTGGTAAAGGGCAAGCCGACGGGATTGATGCAATACTCGTGATCGTAGTCTCTCTCCACGGCCGTCCGTATCAGGGCCGCACATTGATCCACCGTCAACCAGGTGGTGGTCAACTTGCCTCGCGCAAAGACAGGGAGGCACGCCACGGCAGACGGTGTAGATGTCGTCGTCTCGGCATCTGCCTCGAGAATTTCGGCGAGAGCCTGTTCCATATCACCCGAGTTGTTGTAGTGATGCGAGTTGTGATACTATACAACTGACAGGCTAAGATGCCACACATCATATAAATAACAACCCCACCCCCCTCTCTCCCCCTACTTCTCCAGGTGTCGCGTTCGTCGATTTGCGACGCCCGTTTGCGCGCCAACTAGCAGCCGCAGCGAAACCGGCTTAATCCCGCTTGCGAATCCATTACGGTCGGTTAATTAGTAGCAATGCGACACCCGCACTCCTCTATGGCATTTAGGCTGATTTCTGGCCTGGTATTCTCGAGGCTTGTGCGGGCCGCTTGTGCTCCGAGTACATTAAAGGTGGGCAAACAGGGACCGCAGCGAGACCGGCTTTTGCGAGTGCATTTCTTGTGCACCGCCTTAGCCTTCGTGATGACGTCATACGACTTGTCGTTTTGTCTAATTGAGACGTGTGTCGCCGTTCGCAGGTGATGAGAGAATGAGCCATTTTCGTTACCCCCACTCCAAAATCTTGAAAATGTATGAAGAAAGAAGATGACCTTGAGATTTCTTATATATTGAGCGATAGCTTCGCGCGCGACCCATTTCTAATACGACAGTTGTCCAGGA
>DWUH010000006.1:0-13738 GCA_018237145.1 Emesis heteroclita
TAATTTTGCCATTTCTATGCATGAATAATTATTGTTTAGTTTCCAATACCTTGATAAAAGTATGGATAATGGTATTTAAAACTGGGCGTAAACGTTCTCCTTTATGATAAAAACGACTTTAATGTGTATGATATAAGGTTTACTTTGGCTTTCCGACTAGTTGCCTCTTACGACCTATAGGACTTGGGAGGAAACGCGATGTGACATGCTACTCACACACAGAGTTTGAGTGGACCAAAAACGACTTTATTGTGTATGATATAAGGTTTACTTTTACTTTTCAACTAGTTGCATCATATGACCTTTTCATTATAGGGATTGGAGTGGGGTGTGAGTGGCATATATTCTCGTGCACAACAAGAATTACATCAATCAACAGCATAACATCAGTCATCGCTATAAACCAAAATGGAATATTCGTTGGAATTTTATATCCGTCAAAAGGAAGCCTTGCTGTCGCTGCCCCGAAATCTGCGCTGCGAAGTAGCAGCAGATTTTTTCCAAATGTTGGGCCTCAACATCCAGCCGGGTGGAGTGGACCGAGTGCCATTCGAAATGGTGGTACACGGTGAACTGATGAAGGTCGACCGAGATGTACTTGATTGGCTCGGCCTGCCCGGGCCGTATGAAGTACAGCTAAACATCTTGAAGGAATTGTTGGCACACCGGCCGGAGTTGCGGCCGTACCAACAACAACTGGAGTCGCAGGGACAAATAAATACGGCCGCCCTTGAGACTGTGATATTTTTATTATCACGAGAAATTGCCATTAAAAAATGGAGGCACCTCAGTTTTTTAAGAATGGTAATGGAAAAATACCTCGAGCAGAAACCACGCTACTTTCTGGAGAGTACACCGCAGACGCCGCCAGGACTTGCGTCTCGAGATGAGGTGGATAACGAAGAGCCACCACCGCCGCTCACTTCATTAGGACAAAGAGTCCTAAGGGCGGCGAGAAGGCCCACCCCTGGTCTAAGGGGATTGCACATGGCACGCAGGCCCCTTTACTCACCGACGCGGCATAGACCATCGTATTCGCCGGTGTACTCGCCAGCGACGCCGCCGCCAGGACTTGCGGAGAGACCATCACCGGTGCAAAGACCATCGTACTCGCCGGCGACGCCGCCACCAGGACTTGCAGAGAGACCATCACCGACGTTCACGTTGGTGCCGTCGCCGGCGAGGCCGCCACAGGATCATCCGCCAGGACTTGCGAGGAGACCATCATCGACATGCATGCTGGTGCCGCCACAGGATCATCCGCCAGGACTTGCGGAGAGGCCATCACCAACGTTCACGCTGGTGCCGTCGCCAACGTACTCGCCGGCGACTCCACCACAGGATCCGCCAGAACTTGGACCATCACCGACGTACACGCCAGTGCCGTCGCCGGCGAGTATGTTGGTGACGGTTTCTGCGCAAGACCCCGGGGGAGTGTCATCACTTGGCTGCGGCGGCTTTGCCGACTGTGATAGTGACGACAGTGTAGTGTAGTGTAAATAATTAATGGTGCGCAGATATACTCCAGTATGGATGGTAAAGGACAGTGATGACTTTAAAGTTTCCACAGTCACAATTATTAGGGACTTTAAGTGTAGATATATACCATTTTTTAAATAAGTAAATAATATTTTTTTAATAAATAAGTTTTATATACAATTTAATTTATAATATAATAATTTTATATGCTATGCTGGATTTGTTTTCAATAAATAAATAAATAATTGTAGACAAATAAATATAATTTGTACAACTAAATGTTTAATTAAAAAACCCTCTCAGACTAAACAGCTAAGGTGTGATAAGATGGCCGCCGCCGCCAAAGACTTTGAGAACGTCACTCGAAACTTGTACAATTTGTGCGATCCGGAATTGCTCGTGGCGGCGATGCGACTGGAGGCCGAACAACCGGCCCGTCTGCCACCCCCCTTGACCGCATCTATCAACAATGCGCTCATCAAAAGACTCCCGGTCGTGGAGTATGGAGAGGCATTGTTCCGTCACCAAATCTTGTCGCGCCTCCACACGAAACTCGTACGCCTGATGGTTCGTTTGGTAGAGCGCCGACGACGCTTGTATCGCAGCACCGACGACGACGGTCTGTGCGCATCCTATGCGCGTCGCCTGCGTTCTTTCGAAAATCAAGTGTTTAACCTAAAAAATCAGACCTTTACTAGAGTCGCAGAAGAAAACCACTTTTAGATTTTCCAATTTTTCACACCTCTTGGCACTTGCAGCCGTAAACACAATTATAATTATTTACAAACTTGGACGAATAATGTCATGATGCATTAACATTTTTTTCCATATGTCGGATAAAAAAATCGTACCACATTTTTTTCCACATGTTTGGATTAGTCCGTATAGAAAGAGCGCGAGAACCGGGTGCCGCTTGCCCACATAATATGGAAACGATGCTTCCCAGGTCCCGGCGCGTGAGCTTACAGCCGGGCGTTGATGATCCGCAGCGCGCCCCGTTGTCTATTCATATTCATAGCGCCAGGGCGTCGATGGTTCGCCTCCCTGCCAAGGCGTCGCTGGTTCGCCTCCCCACCAGGGCGTCATTGACTCGCTTCGCCGACTGGGCGTCGTTGACTCACATCGCTGCCCGGGCTTCGGTGATTTGCTTGGCTGCCCGGGCGTCATTGATTCGCTTGGCTGCCCGGGCGTCATTGATTCGCTTGGCTGCCCGGGCGTCGGTGATTTGCTTGGCTGTCCGGGCGTCGGTGATTTGCTTGGCTGCCCGGGCGTCGCTGATTTGCTTGGCTGCCCGGGCGTCGGTCGGCGCCCGGACCAGTTCATCCCCTTTGGAATGTTATCGTCTGTGTAGAAACCAACAAACGGATGCCGCTCCCCACATATGGAGACGATGCTTGCTAGATCCCTCTTCATGAGCGTATGGCCGGACAGCCGCTTCGCGTCCCCGCGCTGTTTCTTCTGGACCACCTCGTTCTCGACGGGATCATATAGACGCGAGCGAATCATGGCCACTTTGTTTGCCTTGGCCAGCACGCGGCTTAGTTGATCTTGGAACCAAAGTACGAGCACATTTATACCCATGCTGTCAATTTTGAACGGCGCCGAATTCTTGCCTATAATAAAATCGTCCTCCATAGAGTTACGAATGTCGTCCAAAATCGTTCTAAACAGTCGCACTTTGGACGAAAAAATGACTTTGACGCCCATTTCCTCCATTTTTGTTGGGCAATGCTTAATGGCAGCCTTGGGCTTTGAGGCGTGCCGCTTTAGCGAGATTTCTATCTTGCCCTTTGGTTTACCACTTTTACCCTTACCCTTTACGCAGCTAGGCATCTTATATTGTTACGTACGACGTACACGACGACGTCAACACTTGAATCGATTATCTTTCACGACAATCTCAAACACGGCTGGTGACTGATAGTCTGCCAGAAATGTATGTTTGTGGTTGCACGACGCTTCCGTCTCCGTCGCCTGGATGTTGCTCGTCAGTGGCTTGAACAACCACGACAGATGGTCAACGTTCTTCAGCTGCACCTCGGTGAGACCCACCGTAGCCTGACACTCGGTGTCGAAAAATTCAAACGACAGTGTCAGTCGAAATTCGTATTCGCAACACGGCCACGAGAAGCTCTTGAAAGATCGTACGAAAGGCCTGATTGTTGACAATTCACCCAACGATACACGCACAACTGATTTTACGTTGGTCGTCGACATATTTGACAGTTTCGGCCTTCTTAGAGTGTGTTTATACATTCTTGCAATGTCAGTTCCAGCCGCAATGCAATCATTGCGACGAGTTTGCAGCGACACGAGCCACCCGTATGACAAAGACGCCGACGCCCGTGCTCCAAGAGTTCCTGAGGCGAGGAGGCAAGAATTGCTGCGGGACCTTTGGCTGGCTTTAATTATTCTGCTTTACATGGGTTCGTACCGCGCTCTACCAACTGTGGTTCGGCTCCATTCGTTCATGTGCGTTGCCGCCGTGCGTAGTGTGACTCAAAGTCTGTGAAATATATGATTGAATAGAACATGGATTCGTAGCGACGACGCGGACCGCACATGGATCGCAGCGAGACTGGCTTCAATCCCGCCCACCGGCGTCGTCATCGTCGTTGTCATCATCTAAGGGCAACTCGGCCATAATGAGCGAGACTATTCTCGGGTCCGTCAACACGGACGCATGCGATTTGTTAGAGTCGACAAATATTATGCGCGTGTTCGACGGCAACGTGTGCGTAGAGTCGTAGTGGCGTACGAGGGCGACCCGCTCCACGTCCCCGCGGAAATGGGCGCGCGCCTCGCGCAACAACTGCACGGCGGCCGTCGCACGCCTTTGGTCGATTTGTGGCGCGTGCACCATGTCCAACCACCGCTCGAGTACATCGAGAGGCAACAACTGGTACAGAACTCTGCACTCGGGCCGGTTGATTAACTCCCACAGCTGGGCCTGGCTAAAGCCTAGGATCTGGTAGGAGGGAAACTTGCCTTCCATGAGCAGCGCTCGCGTCTCGTCATACCGCAATCTGGCCGGTTCCACCGCGATAATCTTGCGCACCGCATCGCCGTGGCGTCCGAGACTCGCAAACATCTCGCACAACTCCGAGCCGGCCGAGTGTGCCACGAGCGTCACGTCTATTGTTACGATCGTCCCAGTCGCGGCCTCGACCGCCGCCGCCATTATGCGATCGATGAACGCGTCCATATCCTCGACTGCCTTGTCCAAACTCAACAGCCAATTCCACGGGAAAAATGTGTAGAATCGCGACACTCGGCCGCCACGCAATGCGGGCCGCATAATTTTTGTCTTTTTATCTTTTTCGGCAAAGAGCAGCTCGGCGATATGTTTGAAACCGGCCCATCGCAGCCCATGCTCCAGTTTATCGTACACACTGTGGCCTTTGTATTTCATCAGCACCGCGTCTGCCGTCAATTTTGAGAGGGACCCTTTGTCGTCTTCATCGTCGACGACGTATGCGTCGTTAACAACGCCCTCGATGTCCGAGTCCAGGGCGTCAATTTTTTTTTGATTGAGACTACCCGTGAGAGCTTCCTTGATGCTCGGCGGATAGATTCGCAATTGGTCCAATTTCAACTGGCTACCGCCCAGTCCCGGTAAGACGATGACCACGTTACACGTCGTCATCTTATTTGTCGTTTGTTTGCTTTGCTATTGGGCAGTGATGATGTTTACAAAAAGCTTAGAGAGTTGTTTCGGGTGAATGAAATCGGAAATGTATCAAGTTTGGCCCGTTCACGGCCCAACTTGAAACTGGCATTCAGAGACGCTATTTGTATCGGAGCCCGGTATCTACGCTCTACTAGCGCACTCAATTGCTGTGAACGTCGCAACGTGTTTTACCTCACCGACTTTGAGTCGTACTGCGGCAACCGACAACTCACAATAATATGTAGGAGTGGGTCCCAGGCTTATACGTTAATAAAACACCAATAAACCTACGCATATTTATTAAAGTTACCAAAGTACCTAATAACAGCGTGAACACACAAGTAATTGAAGCTGCGTGTCGGCTATCTGCTATAGACGCAACCGACTCTATATCAACTTTCGAATGACCTTCGCGTGCCCACCGGAGCGTTTCTTCAGTGTCGTCCCGTGGCAGTCCACGGCATCCTCCAATGTTAACTTTTGTCGGGCGAGCTTTTTGTACCGCTGGAAATGGGGGCGCACAAATTCCACCAGTTGAGCAATTTTATTGGCCGCCTTGAAGCGCGGGTCGTCCAACCACACGTGGTAGGCGGCGTACATCAACAGAGGGTTTTCCATGCGCGCGTCGTTCAGGGTTTCGTGTCGGCAGCGCGCCGTCATCAAGAGTCGTTCGATGATTTTGTGAAACTTGCGTATAAACTTGGCGAGATTAGGCGGTCTCGGTCGCGACGACCACACGACCAGCGGTTCGTACAGATCCAGCGTGACGTCACCTTTCTCGTCTAGCAACAGCATCGTCTTGACGTCTCCCTTGTAGTCCTTGGTGATTGAGTCGATGTAGCGCTGCAGGGTGCTCTCGTTTTCGTGGTGGTTCAGCTTGACCCGTTCGTACAGCAGACACGGATTGGTAGCGCGCAAACACCCGAAAATGTCAAATATTACGTGCAGAGGGTCGGCGGCGACGCTTTCGCAACAGACGCGCACCACGCCCGTCAGAATATTTTTCACCACCGTATTGGCGTGCCGCTCATAGCCCACGTGACCCACGATGCCGCCCGTCTCGACGTCTTCGTCGCAATACGCGTACTTTTTCTTTGTCAAAATCATGACGTGGTCGTGGCGTTTCTCCATGGCCAGGGAGAGGTGCTTCGTGAACGAAATGGCGTTGTTGACGCGTTTCAATATGGCCCCGGCGTCGACGTTCGCCGGATTGTAAAACTTGAGACCGTCCGTGTCCACGTAGCACACGAGGTCGGCGAACGGCCAGCGCCGCTTACGTTCGGCAGCCGTATCAAATTCACAGCCACGATCGGTGGCGGTGGCGGCGGCGGCAGTGGAGATGACCGGCCGGTCGCCCGCCTTTCGACTGGAGCAATTGACGGCCCAAGTCGTAAGATATCTCAACTCGTCCTCGTACCACGCGCGGACATTGTCGGCGGCGGCGACGTCAGTTTCCTGGGCGAGCGCGTAAAAGGTGCAGACGAGGCGCGCGCAAACGGTCAGAAACTTGCGACCGAACAGGGTCACCGCGGCCGAGGCGGGAATGTGCGAGTACAGAAACGCCGCGCACCCCGTCACGCCATACACAGAGTTCAGAATAATTTTTGTGCCGAGCTGCTGCGAGTCCAAGATGCGTCTCTCCGTGGCGGAGGTGGTGGTCGCGCGCATCGCCTCTTGTAACCGCCGCCGTTGCGCCAGCAGACCGGTCAGCACGCGTCCGATGAACCGTTCGCGTGGCGTTTCGTCCAAGTGGAACGTGGCCAACACCGGCTCACTACGACCCAGCGCGCACATGTCCTCCCAGCACAGACAGTGTCCAATCTCGCGGCCTCGGTAGCCCGGCGTGAGGAGTTCCTCGGTGGGCACGATCGGATCCTGCATCGCAAACAGCCGCACCAGGTCGGCGCGCACGCAGCGTTCCAGGACGGCGACAATCGCGGGCCCCAACGACTGAACAAACTCTACGGTGATGACGGTACAACTGGTCGAGTCCAAGTTTAAAAAGCACGTCAGATTGGGATAGTAGCTCTTGAAATCGAACGAATCGACATTGGTAAAAAAGGACTGATCTCGCGCATAGTTCAAGGCCCCCTGGTAAGCCTTGTCGTTGCCGGTGCCGAGACCGACGATGCGTGCGGTCCGTCGGCAGATCGCCGCCGCTCCTTCCGCGACTTGTTCATCCTCGCCGCCGCCGCCGCCGCTGCTGCTGGTGCGACTCGAGTACGAGTGGTAGACGTCGAGAGAAAGGAACGTGCGAGCGGGCCGAGCGGCGACAAAAGTGCCGTATTTGAGTCCGTTGTGGACGAGACACGACGCCAGACGCCGGCTGTTGCCGCACATGCCGCTCGCCTCGACACCGAGGCAAAAGAGGGCCGTCATCTCGGTCACGAGCGACATCACGTCCGACTCGAGCAACACCCGCGTGACGGTGATGGTGTCTTGAATGTTGTACGTCAACACTTGTTCCAAGCGCGGCATCAGCTCGGGCGTGTCGCTGAGGTGCACGTCGTTGTACAGATGGCGCTTCAGGCGCACCGTGTCCACCCGCGTGTTGGTAAAGTCAAAGTTACCGTCCAAGGAGTACGCCGGTCGCGCCGACGACACCTTGTACACCTGGCCAAAGTCGGCGTTCGCCTCTTGCGAGTTGCACGCGGCCGCGCCGTACGCGTATATGCGACGGATGAGCGACGAATCGAGGTCCATCTTGGCGACGTGCTCGTCGCGCAATCGGTTGGCGGCTATGGCGGCCAGCGACATTTTGTCCGACAGCATGTTGCGCTTCGCAATCACCATGAGGTCGAGCACGATGGCGAGTTCGTTGAATTCGGGATGGTGCAGCTCGTCGTGTTCGTATTTAATTCGCCGGACGGCGTGCAGTAGGCGTTCGACGCGCAGGAAGATGGCGCGGCGCCAGATGACGCGCAGATCGTACGCAATCACATTGTGGCCGGTCAGCACGTGCGGAAACCGCCGCGGCAGGTCCACCAGAAGGAAGATGCCTCCGTCGCAGTAAAAATCACAAAACGCCTCCAACATGGCCGTCTCCGTCTCGTAGCCTCGGAACAGAACGAACGTGTTGCGGGGTCGCCCTCGGTCGTCGTTTTCGTTGTACTTTGAATTCATTTTCAATTGAAACTCGGCGGCCGCCGCCGCGTCACACGCACCCTTCGGGTTCAGATACAGACACACGTGTACGTGGAGCCGTCCAAAGAACATGTACATGCTGATGGAGGAGATTTTCTCGTCGTGCGTCGTGCCCATGGGTACCACGTGGGCCGATTGCGCGATCGTTTCGATGTCGATCGAGACTACGGGCAAGACGTGCTGGAGTGTGGGTAACTTTCGATTGAGCAGGTTGAGTTTGGTGTACGCACCGGTACCGTTGAATGTGTGATAGAACCCCACGGGTAGGAAACGCTCGAGCAGATCCATTCGATCCGTCACCGGAAATCCGAGACACTCGACGTGCGGCGGTGTGCCTTTCGTCACCATCGACGTGCCAAAAGCAGACTTGTAGATTTGTATGGCCAGCCCGATCTCGCAAATGTTGGGCAGCACTCGGTACCAGGGTAACGAGTTGTTTCTCAGAGAGTCGTAGACAAGTTTGTATGCCGGGTGCGAGGAAAACTCGACAATCATCAGTCGCCCCATAAAGTCCGGGGTCGCGTCCTGCCCCAGGTCGTTGACGAGGCACTGGATAAAGTTGGCGCGCTCTCCGCGTAGCATAATGTCAGTGACGTAACAAACGTACGAGCTCACGACCTCGGCCGCCGCGCCCTGTTGGCGTTGCAGCTGCAACAAATCGTGTACGAGGTCGGCGAGCCTCAAGACGTGCGGCGTCAGGAAACCACTGGCCCCATTCGTCGCCTCCTGCACGAGCACATAACAGGCCGGTCGGTAGTCGAGAAAGAGTTTTTCGTACTTTAACCCCATGTCGACGCTGTCCGCCACGTATCCCAATTCTGCATCGTAGCTAAAGTTAAACACTAGTCTCGCAGTCATTATGATGATAATGTACACGACGCCATTTGAACGCAACAACAACCGTATTACGACCGAGTTATTCTATTTAAGGCCTATGAATAGATGTAATAGGAGTGGGGGGGGGAGGGGTGGGGTGAGGTATCAGTCACAAAACAGTCAATCACGATCACGGCGCCGTGCGGACGTTTCGACGACGACGTACGCAATGCGCGTATATTTTATAAATTTCGCGGGACGAACCATCTACTTTTGCAACCGTCTGCCCGCCGTGTTGGTGTTTTTGGCCCGTGTATGCCGAGGGCGGTGCACCGCCGAGGGTGATCTGAGCGAGCGTGTCGCGCTGGCGGCACCGCCGTGGACGGTAACGGGACCGTTTTCGCCGCCATCTTCGCCTTTGTCAACCTCACCGCCGCCGTCGCCGCCGACGACGACGACGACCGTTGTGCCACCGCGAGTCATTTGTTTCTACCGTCGTAGCGTAGTGTACACGGATACATTTTTCTACGGAAAACAAGAAACGTGGTTGTATTGTTATGCGACCATGGGTTTCGTCGAGATTGACGAGCATTCACACGTGGAACTGCTATCGAGGCTAACTCGAGGGCTCGGTCTCGAGGAGAACATTGCCCGACATTTTCTCAAGGCATTGATTGCGTACTGCAAAAGAACAGACTTGAATGTGCACGATATAGTCGCACGTCTCGATCGAGATGACGCGGCCGCCATCGAGGCCCACTTTGTCGCTTTTCAACTGGACGACGGGTGCCCTATGAGTCTGGTGCTGTCCAACTTTTTCGAAAAGCAACAACAATCGGCGTTGAGTATTAAATATGCGCCCGGTAGTAACAACGCCGGCACCGTGGCTAACGACGACAATGACGAAGACGACATTGACATTGACAACGATGACGATGACAATGAAGATGGTGAGACAGACTCTGCTGCTACTGCTGCTCTCTACGACGAGAAGATGTTCACCATGGAAATGTTGGGCGACGGCATGACCGTCCACACGACGGAAAACTCGTACAATTTCATCATAGATGCGCGCTTCTTGCGAGGGGCGCGAGCCGAAAGCCGCGTGGCGCGCAACACTATCGACATTCTCAAAAGCGGCGCGGTGCTGTTCTCGAGTAATGCCACGATGAAATCGTACCCGCCGTTGTCGCCCGAGACGCGTCGACGCGTCTGCCTAGATCCCGCCAAGGCGCACGCGTTTATCGTCAAAACGGAAAAGAAAATCAAAATGTGCATGGATCGCCTGTGGAACCCTATAGTGCACCGACACCGGTTGATGGTGACGCCGCGATTGTTGCGGACATTCGTCGAGAGCGGACTGGTGTTGTACTACAAGTGTTTGATGGTTCGAGATACGGAGCTGCTGGTGGACCTGCACACGTGCGGACCGGGCGCGACGCATGACTTTCTCGACCGTCTCTTGGCCGAGGACTTGGTGGACGCGCAAAGTGTCGAAGTGCACTACACCACGGCGCTGGTGAACCGCCGCACACCGATGAACGTGGTGAACGAGATGCGATTTCGTTACAAGTTCCTCGAGGCCACGGGCAAATTGCAGCCGGTGGCCGAGACGCGGGACGAGTACGACGTAGAGTTTGTCATGCGACTGCAGCTCGAGATCGCTCGTGCCTACAACTCGGACTTGAATGCCTCGCGACATCGCGCCGACGGTCCTCTTCTGAGCGTGGTCACCGAGCGAGGCATCCAGCACAGTCTGGATGCATGCACGCACTCCAAACGCTACAATTTCTTCCATGGACCCGCCTCGATGCTGCTCAACGTACCGTGCGAAAACAACACGCAAGCGAGCGACATGTGCGTCCGAGTCGAGTGACCGCGGCGCATTCCCTACCGACACACGATCGACGACGACGACGACGACAGTAGAATAAGTCTAGACACGACCACAATGTTTCACGCGACCAACAAAGCCGACCTTTTAAGAGCTCTCGTCGAGGCGGTGCCGAACGAGGCGGCGCGCGCACCGCTGCACGACGCCATCGAGAACTTGGACGGTGCGCCGACCTCGTGGTCTCGTCTCATCGAATTTCGCGATCGTGTCGCCAGCCTCCTGGACGACCCCGACCTCGCTCGCGACGTAATGAGAGCGGGGCTCGTGTCTGCCATCGCCATGTACGAGAGCAAATTTATAGTACAACAGAAACTCATCGATGTCCGTACTCGCAGAGGCTAGCGACATGGACCGCGATTGCACCGCGGGAGGTGAGCGGAGGGGGGGGGATATATAAACGACGCTTGCCAACAATCAAACCATTCGAGCGACGGCTTTCTGTGCGTACCCGCGGTTTTTTTCATACATATAAAATGGATTGTGTTATTGATAAGTTGTTAAACATGCATGCCACCATCGAGTTTGATGACGCCTCTCACGCGTACACGTACAAGGATCGCAAGATTGCTCGATCCGTATCCGCGTTGGTGAAAGAAGTGTTCCCATTCAATCGGGAACAAGTGTTGAACCGAATGGTCAACAGTTTAGGATGGCCACGCAGCAAGTATTACTCCACGTGCGGCATCGACGCCACGACCAAGCTGCCCATCGCAGACACGACGACGATAAAAGACAACATTAAGCGGACGTGGGAAGACAAGGTCACATTGGGCAAGGACGTGCACGCACTGCTCGAAAGGGTGTTCACGTCGGAGGCGAATCCATCGGAGAGGGAGAAGGTTCGAGAAGAAATCCATAGGCTCACCGGGGGTCGATTGGATGTGGATGCGTTGTTAATGCTCTTCGAGCGGTATCGTTGGACGCCCCTGCAGAGCGAATGCCGCCTGGTCGACGTGAAACACGACATTGCAGGTACGGCCGACTTGCTGCTTCGCGACGAACACGGCAACTTGGTCATCGTCGACTGGAAATGTAGCAAGATGGTGTTCGAGATGCCCGGTGTGAGTAGGGCGGTCGAACCCATGCAAAATTACCCGTCCACCAACTTTTGGCAGTATACGATGCAACTGAACCTGTACCGAGTCATATTGGAGCACGTTTACGGCGCGAACGTGTCGCACGCAGTGTTGATTACTTTCGACGAAAACTTTGCCATGTCAGTGTATTTCGTGGCCCCTATCAAAGACGTAGAACTCTGGTATTTAGAGAGGCCGTCTACAACTACGACGATGCCGCTCGAAAAAGAATGTGTAAATTAAGTACTGATGTAATATTGTAAAACTAAATAAAGAAATACATGCACATATTTTTGTTTTGTTGACTCTATTTTTAAGATATTTCGGGAACTCGAGAGAGGTATTGTAGATCCTGACCTGATCAATTTTAGTACTAATAAGTCGAGATGAGCGACGCGCAGGCATTGCCGCGCGTGCCGTCGTTCGATCCCCTGGCGCGAGACTATGCTGCGGTGGACGAGTGCGCCGAGATCGCAGCTCTGCACTTGTATCTCGCCTTCTTGGAGGAACAGAGCAAGCGCCTGAGAGGGACGGCGGTGCGCGAAACCCTACTGGCACGCGTGGCGAAAAAATTGACACGTTTTCAAAACGCCATAAACGAGTACTTGAAAATGCGCAGTGAAAAGGTGTTGAGTTTCCAGTACGTGGATCCGACACGCTTGGACACCAACCTCAGTCTGGCTGGCGTGGTGCAGCAAAACGCGGCCGTATGTCGTCAATTGGAGGATTTTCGACCCCACTGGTTGACCGCCGAGCTGAACCGAGTGCAAAGTTTGAAAAAGACCAACACCGCCGTGGCTGCAAAAGTCACCAGCGCCGTCAAAGCCCTCCCCACATTGTTGAGCCTCGACCGAATTTATCAAATGATTCGTGACGGACGATATGTCAATCATGTGCCCGCCATAATGTCCTCGTTGACCGCGTTCGACGACATTACTTTTGATGCAATCTTTGCGCATCTGTAGCGCAGGTGTAGTGGGCTTTGCCTCAAACCGAGTCGAGTACAATACGTGTCTGTCGTACAGTTTTGAGACAACTATACGCGACCTAAGGGTGCACAAGCAACGTACTCTCCAGCGGGATTGAAGCAAGTCTCGCTGCGATCCATGTAGTACGGCCCACATCGTCGCTGCTGCGAACCCACCTACAGAAGGCATGGATCCGGGCCACGGTTGGTAGTGCTCGCGCGCACCCATGTGAAACGAAATTAAAACCGGTCCCGCTGCACGGTTCTTGTCTCGCATCCGCAACGGGACGGGCTTTGATCCTACCTACTATCCAATTCTACATTGCAATAATAATATTGTCTGTCGTCGGTTGCCGCAGCGCGATTTAAACTCTGTGAGGTATAGCGCGCACACTGATTGCAGCGAGACCGGCTTTAATCCTGTTTGCAAATACGTTGGTTGTGCATCGCCTTAGCCATCATCACGTGTATTGTGATGACGTCATATAACTTGTAGTTTTGTCTAATTGAGACGTGTGCCGCTCTTGGCAGGTGTTTAGCGAATGAGCCATTTTCGTTACCCCCACTCCAAAATCGTGAAAATGTATGAAGGCAGGTGATGACCTTGAGATTTCCTATATATTGAGCGATAGCTTCGCGCGCGACCCATTTCTAATACGACAGTTGTCCAGGAATAAAGTATTAGAATAATC
>DWUH010000007.1:0-13503 GCA_018237145.1 Emesis heteroclita
TTAAATCGTCCAAAACCACTTACCTCATAGATATTGCCATTCCCAACACAAACAACCTACAACAAAAACATACAGAAAAAATACAAAAATACATACCCTTAGCAGATGAAATTAAACAAATGTGGCACCAAGAAACTATCAAAATAGTACCTATAATCATTTCCTCAACAGGTATCATACCGAAGTCTTTACATATATCCTTAAAAATGCTAGATCTCCATTCAAACACATACATACCGCTACAAAAATCAGTTATTTTAGACACATGCTCCATTGTTCGGCGCTTCCTCAACTCAACTTCACTCACATTTCAAAACACTTCAGACATACCAATCACACTCACATCCGCACATACACACAACACACAGGAATCCAATCACGACATAGCATACACACATTCAACACAAAACACTCAAACATCTGAACCAGTTTACTTGGCTTAGACCCGTAACTGGTTCCTAATACCCGACATAGAGTCGAGCTCAAGAAAAAATCTTTAAATAATAATAATAATAATAATAATAATAATAATAATAATAATAATAAGCCCCTCACAAATCTATCTCCACGTCCGGTATGAGCATCTTTACCACGTGAGGGGCGGACATTGGAAACTCACAGAGTTGAACACTTAACCAATGACTAACGGAGCACTAGTAACCTTCGTTATCATGAAGAGACAAATAAATAATTGTAACATAGGGCCGCTTCCCGAGGGTGATCGTCGGGGCATGTCTGGAGCTGACGCTGGACGTGACAGCATGCAAACCGTCAGCGGCTCTTTGCTGAACAGGCGGGCGAGAGTCGGGGGACCCGAAAATAGTACAGCCGATCAATGGGATGGGGGGGTGACAGAAGATGCTTTGCAGAGTAGGGCTACGCCTTCTGAATGCTCTGCCGGCTCATCTGTGGCGACCATAAGTAACAACGTAAGCAATGATAGACGAAGGAAGTGGTCAAACGAAGAGATGGAGGAGTTAATGTTTTGTTATTTTCAAGCACAGTTTCAAGGACTAGGCTACATAGCTAGATTAGAAAGATTATTCAAAGACAGAAATTCATGTAATCCCAAAATTCATAAATTTAATGGCAACACATTGGCCAATCAAGCACGTAGAATACTTAAACAAAACATAATTTCACAAGAAGTACTAAACCGGATTAAGAGAAGAGCAGAGACATTAGAATTAGAGTCAATAGAAAATCGCACACAAACTGAAGAACAAATAGCGCCAAACACGCAGCAAGACACACAAATCACACACTTAAACACATATACGGATATTACACAAAGCATTCAACAAGCGAACGTAACCATACAAGCAGAGGATGTGAACCAATTAACCCAAAATATTAATGTGAATGAAGATCAAGATCCGTTAATCCTAGATTTTCTACGAACCCTAGCTGAAACTAAGGAACAAACAGTTGCAGATCGTTATCTGTTACCAAAAGCTAAAATAAATAAGCAGTTTTTGCAAAATCTGCATAAACTTGACCGCTATTTACCCAACCTACTTATAGTAAACCGATCACTGAGAGAAATAAATGATATTGTATATGCCACAGCCAAAACACTAATCTTAAACAATAATCAAACACCTTTTTTACCTAAACCTGCAACGAAATCGAAATCAGAGCCAAGGTGGAAAATAAGGATAGCAACTAAATTAGAAAAGTGTCGAAAAGAAGTTGCACAGCTTATAGAAATAAGTCGGGGAATCAGTACACGAAGAATGCACAAAATTAAAGAAAAGCTATATTCCAAATATAAAATAGAAAATGACAACGATTTCAGAAACCAAATAGAAATTTTAAAGCAACGAATTAAAGCTTTAGCAGCTAGGATAAAAAGGTATGAAGATATTAATAATAGGAAAGAACAGAATAGGTTATTTAGTGAAAATGAACATAGATTTTATAAGAATTTAGAAAATAGTAGTAATAATGGCAATGACCATATTAAATTACCTAGTAAGGAAAATATAGAACAGTTTTGGAAGTCAATTTTGTCAAATCCTATACAATACAATCAGGAAGCTCAATGGATAGAAGAACTAGAAAATTTAACAGATACATTAAATAGTAACGATGCAGAAGAAATAACAATAGAACAAGTAAAGACCGCTATAGAAAGATTACATAATTGGAAGACACCAGGAATAGACAAAATACATAATTATTATTTAAAATATCTTACAAGTACTCACAGATATATAGCTTCATTATTCACTAATATAGTCCAAGGTAATGAAATAATTGAAGAATGGTTCACTACAGGTCAAGTCATATTAATTCCAAAGAATGAGCACACAGAAGAACCAAAGAACTGGAGGCCAATAGCATGCTTACCCAGCATTTACAAACTACTAACATCAGTACTAGCTAATCAATTGTATTGCCACTGCCACGAGAACAACATTATAGCAATAGAACAGAGAGGATGCCGGCGAGGTGCAAGAGGATGCAAGGATCATCTTATGGTTAATAAAGCTATTTTAGAAGATGCACACTTATCGCAGAAAAACCTTAGCATGGCATGGGTAGACTATCAGAAGGCTTTTGACAGCATTTCCCACGAATGGCTCCTTAAGATTTTGGACATATACAAATGTCCGTTAGTGATTAAAAACTTTCTTCATGCAGTAATGCCGCAATGGCGAGTGGTAATGACTGCTCGTGACTCGCAAAATGTAGTAATTACTGATCCGATTTGCATTAGACGTGGGATATTTCAAGGCGATTCGTTATCACCACTATTATTCTGTTTGGCAATAAATCCACTCTCACACATTCTTAATAAATATGAATTGAAGGGATATAAACTCAAAGATAGCGTATATATTAATCACCTGTTGTATATGGATGATTTGAAAATTTATGCGAATCACAGGAATAATTTAAGAGTTTTATTAGACAGTGTAGAAATATTCACAAACGATATAGGTATGAGTTTTGGATTAGATAAATGCAATACAGTTCACTTGAAATCAGGACACAGAAGCGGCACTATAGGGGAAGGACACGTACTTCTTAGCGGAGATACATTTAGTGAGTTAGCAATACGGAGTACATACAAATATTTAGGAGTTCATGAGTCTGGAAAAATCGAGCACAGTGTAGTTAGAGAACAAATTACTAAAAAATATTTTAAAAGAGTAAAAATGCTGCTATGCACACATTTAAATTCACGCAACCTAGTCAAGGGTGTTAATACTTACGCTATCCCAGTACTTTTGTACTCATTTGGTATAATAAATTACAAAATTAGTGACTTAAGAAAAATAGATATAAAAACAAGAAAACTACTGAACATAAAAAAGGCACATCAACAAAAAGCAGACGTAGAACGATTATACTTGCCGATCACACAGGGAGGAAGAGGGTTAATAAATGTAGAAAATATGTATAAAACGCAAATCATAAAATATAAACAGTATTTACAGATACAGGCAGATTATCTCATACAAGCAATAGTTCAACACGATAAAAACAGAAATAAGTATTCAATAATAAAAGATTTTGAAGAAATAGAAAGAGAATTGAGCTTGCCACAAAGTAATACCCATATAAATAAAGAAATTAAGGATGCAATTATTAAAATTCAAAATCATAGATGGAGAAATAAACAGTTACACGGACAATTTCCTAAGACAGTTTTAGATCAAACCAACATAGATAAGGAGCTTTCATTTAAATGGATCAAGACGCAGAAAATTTCTCCATCCTTAGAATCGTCAATATTTGCCATACAAGACCAGGCTATTATGACACGACAATATCAACGTGATATTTTAAAGGAGCCAATTGACGGAAAATGTCGCCTTTGTGCCACCAAAGATGAAACTGCGCAACACATAATATCGGGATGCGAAAAACTGGCAGGAACATACTATGTCAAACGTCATAATAGCCTGGTGAAATATGTATACTGGTGCCTAGCTAAGAAACATGAAATAAAAGTGTCTGATCATTGGTGGCAAGAAGCTTTATATCAGCCTCAGGTGAAAGAAAATGATTCTGCCAAAATTCTTTGGGAAATCCCGATTCAAACTGATATCACTGTAGCACACAATAGACCAGATATCATTTACGTCGATAAAATCAACAATAAAACATATTTGATTGACATAACCGTCCCTTCTGACTATAATTTAGGAGCTAAGGAAATTGAAAAATTAAGTAAATATCACCTTTTGAGAACCGAAATCAGTCGTTTGTGGAACACGCAAACAACTGTGATACCAATTGTGGTAGGAGCCACAGGAGTAGTAGCTAAAAGTATTACCAAATACATAGAGAAATTAGATACACCTATTAACATCAGCATCCTACAGAAACAAGCAGCCATACACACATCAGTCATAATTAGTAAAGTGCTGGGAGAAACTGTTTTCGTACATAATACAAACGTGGAATATACACAACAACAGACACAAATCACACAACAATCATCTGACATACAACTTACTTTTTATCCACATACAACAAATTACACATCAATTATTTAACGCATAAGACACACATTGTGTCAATACTCAAACTTCACAAAATAATCAACAATCACCTCTTATTTATCCGAGCCATACGCATCATTCGATAGAAGAAGTAGGAGACAAAGAGGAAAAATATAACGTCCACGTAGAATACATACTTGATATAAACATTAAACGGTTTACATTAAAATTACAATAAAGTATAACATTAGCTTAAAAGGGGAAAAATAAATTCCTTTTTTCCTGTGGGTCACAGGACGAGGTATTTATTAAAGTAACAAAAGTCGAGAGAAAACAATAATAATAATAAAATCCAACCATACGTCCGAATCGACCATCTGATTCACGTAGGGGGCGGACACGTGATACTGCAAATGCATTTACTGGCACGGCTAACATGGAAAGGGTAACCCATTAAAACATGGAGCAAAGTTATAAAAATATACGACAAGGGCAGCTTCCCGGGGAGCGCCGGGGCACGTCTGGAGCTGGCGCTGGACGTGGCAGCATACGGACCGCCAGTGGTCGAGCACTGAACAGGCGGGTGACGACCATTCAAAATGCTACAGCCGGGCCAATAGCACAAGATGAAAAAAACACAACTGACACACTGACAAACAATCCTCAAACACAATCTACAAGAAGTGTTTTGCAGGACATGCGTCCTGCAACCACCCTTGCAGGTCTGAATAGACAGCGGATGAAATGGACTGACGATGTAAATAAGCAACTTCTCCGCTGCTATTACATTGCAACTAATTTAGAAAACAATCTAACTGGATATCGTCACACATTATACCAGAAATTCATTGAAATATATCCGGAACTGAATTTTCTTAGCGAACAAAGAGTTTCTGACCAAGTCAGAGTTATTCACAGAAACAACAGAATCAATTCCGTAGAAAGAGATAATATTAAAAAAGATGTAGCCACGTACTTAGCAATGTGTGAGTCCAGATCTGACAGCCAAAATGAAAAAGAGTTGAATATGAATTCTCAGAGTAATAATGTATTGTTGAATATATCTAATAATACAGAAATTAATGAAAAATCTACCTCAATATATTATGAGATAAGTTCAACTCCCGAAGCTTCACTTGTTCACAAGCTTTGCTTCACAAGTTCAACTTGACAGATGTCACAAATCAAACACAAATATTAAGTACACCCATCAATTTAATACCAGCACAGCAAATGGATACATCAGTAAGAGAAAGTTCAAGCAATTCATCAACAGTTGATGATATATTTAAAGAAAATATAATTAAATATAAAGGTACTAATCCCACATTGCGTCCATCTGTCCCAAAACTTAAAATATCCCGAAGCTCTATTCTAACAGTAAACCTACTTAATAATCTTATTGATTCAGAACTAAAGAATATGTATGAGCCAAATTTAGATGCAATACAAGATATTCTTTATTGCGCAGCTCTCACAGCTTCTAGTATACATAATAAGAAAACTCTAAAACCCCAATACACATCAAATAACAGTAAACCAGCGTGGCAACGACGACTAGAAACAAAAATTTCTACACTAAGAAAGGATATCGGCAGAATTATGCAATTTATCAAAGGGAATTTATCGGTAAAAAATTTCAAAAAGATTAAAATAAAATATCTAAATAAAGACCAGGCAGTAGAAGATAAAGACAGAAAAGTACAAAAATTACAAGCTTTATCAAAACGTTTACGTAGATACATTAAGTCTAATCAAAGAAAAAAGGACAATATATTATTTAATAATAATCAGAAAATGTTTTATAAAACACTGCAAGATTATGTTCCACCATCAGAAAAATCAATTTGTATGTCAGAAATTGAGAAATTCTGGAAAGAAATATGGTCCACCGAAACAGAACACAACTATCAAGCTGAGTGGATCGAAACAGCAAATGAACAAGCTATAACTCCAATGCCACAATTAATAGTAAGCAAACATGACATAGAAATTGTTATTAAGAAAACTTTAAATTGGAAGACACCGGGTCCAGACAAATTGCATAATTACTGGCTTAAATATTTTACCAATTCACACGCCTATATAGCTGATTCATTTAATAAGTTATTAAAGGAACCGCACGATATACCTACATTTTTAACCCTTGGAAACACATATTTGATCCCTAAAGATTCTGACACATCAAATCCGGCGAAATATAGACCTATTACTTGTCTTCCTACGCTGTATAAGCTATTTACATCTATTATTGCAAATAAAATAGATGTACATTTGTCAAACAATAATATAATTGCGGAAGAGCAGAAAGGCTGTCGGAAGGAGTCTAAGGGTTGTAAAGAACAAGTAATTATAGACACAGAAATACATTATCAAGCTAAACTAAAACACAGAAATCTATTTTTTGCATACATAGATTACCAGAAGGCCTACGATAGTGTTCCGCATTCGTGGTTGTTATACGTTTTGAATCTCTACAAAATTGACAAAACTGTAATAGCGTTTCTAGGAGAAATCATGAAAAAGTGGAACACTGTATTGAATATTAAAAGTGATATGCAAAATTTCAGATCTAAGCCGATAAAAATTGCACGAGGAATATTTCAAGGAGATTCATTGAGCCCTTTATGGTTTTGTATGGCCATTAACCCATTATCCAAAATTTTGAATAAAACAGGTTATGGATTTGTAATGGAGAAACAAAATAGGACTAAAATAACACATTTATTATATATGGACGATATCAAATTATATGCTGCTAATAGACATCAAATAGAATCACTTTTGAATGCAACAGATCAATTTAGCTCACAGATTAAAATGAATTTTGGAATAGATAAATGTAAGATTAACAGTATTATACGCGGTCAACACAATAAGACAGAATCATATACACTTCCATACCAAAATTTAAATATACAGCAAATGGACGTTACCGATACATACAAATATTTAGGATACCAACAACATACAAATCTAGAGCAAGGTAAAATAAAAGAAGAACTTACCAAAAAATATACAAGTAGGCTTCATAGAATATTAAAGTCTGGTTTATCAGGGCAGAATATTGTAAAAGCCATCAATACATATGCAGTACCTATATTGTCATATTCTTTTGGCATTATTAAATGGTCGGACACAGACTTGGATGGGCTTAACAGGATCACAAGAACCACATGTTATAAATACCATACTCATCATATCCATTCCGCAGTCGAAAGATTTTACATAAAAAGAAAATTAGGAGGAAGGGGATTTATAGACTTGAAAAATTTACATAATAAACAGTTGATTGATTTGAGGACTTACATGTTCAATAAAGCCGAAAATAGCCTATTACACAAAGCTCTTAAAATTATGACTACCTCTGGGACACCTTTAAAGTTAAACAGGTCGACATTTTACATAAAAGATCTAGTAAATCCCCAACAAATCTTTGAAAACTGGACCAAAAAAGCATTACATGGAAAGCATCCGAACGTACTGCAGCAAGAATATATAGATCTGGAGGGATCGCAGGCATGGTTATGTAAAGGTAATGTTTATAAAGAAACAGAAGGATTTATGTTTGCGATTCAGGACCAGGTTATTAAAACGAGAAATTATCGGAAATATATTATCAAGGATCCAACAGTAACCTCGGATAAATGCAGATTATGCAACACAAGTCAGGAAACTATTGATCATATAACAGGGGGCTGCAGTTTTCTGGCGAGTAAGCATTACCTTGAACGACACAATAATGTTGCTAAACAAATTCACCAACAACTTGCCAAAAAATATCAATTGGTTGACAGTTTAGAACCATATTATAAATATAAACCTAAAAACGTCTTAGAAAATAGCCTAGCTAAATTATATTGGGACAGGGAGATAAGTACAGACAAAGCGACACTCAGTAATAGACCGGACATAACACTTACTATTAAAGATCTAAAATTAACATATTTGATAGACATCTCTGTACCAAATTCTGATAATATCAGAAAAAAATATTTTGATAAAGTTCAAAAATATATATCGTTAGCGGATGAAGTGCGTGACATGTGGCAACAAAGTCAAGTAAAAATAATACCTATTATTATCTCATCAACAGGAATAATACCCAAGTCCTTACATACATCAATAAAAGAATTAGATCTCCATAGAAATTTATATACATCACTACAAAAATCAGTAGTTTTAGACACCTGCTCAATAGTTCGACGATTTGTAACATCAACAACTCAAACAACGTCTGTGTTTAACAATGAATCCAGTCACTTGGTGTAAGCCCGTGCTAGATTCATTAATATGCCCAGTATTTACTGCGAAGATAGCGATAATCATAATAATAATAATAACCCCCCCAAGGGATCACCTTGCCGCGGTGGGGGGGCTTGCGGGAAGCGGTTCTTATTTAATGCCAGTTCACCAGGCCAAAATATCCTTTATGGACTTCTTTAAACTTCCTTACTAACGATCCCAAAAACTTACACACACATGCAGTAATGTCACGACGAGTATATAATTTACGGCCGCTGCCCGGGGGTCGCCGGGGCACGTCTGGAGCCGGCGCTGGATGTGGCAGCATGCGAACCGCTGGCGACGGGGGAATGAACAGGCGGGTTCCTCTCGAACAATATAATACAGCCGAAATGGTGGAATTGGACAGACGGGTTCCCCATGAACAGCGCACTACAACCGACGATTATCAACTATCATCACCGTCCTCCCTATTCTCCTCTGTAACTTTTTCACCGCCACCATATCTTAAGCTACCGAAATCATCATCATCGTCGTCATCCAGTACATCACATACATCTATTATATCATCTCATCAATCTTTCGAGGATGTTGTGCAGGAGGCAAATTTCGTCACTAAGCCTGCACCCACCAAGAAAGTAAACAGTGCGCGTCAAAAATGGTCGAAAGACATGAACATTTATATAATCGGCACGTACTTCATTATAACGCAACTTGAAACAATAAATTCCAGAAATTATCTCGCATCTCTACACCAACAATTTTGCGAACGGTTCCCAAATATTCAAGTCACTCGACAAAGAGTGGGTGATCAACGCCGGGCTATCTTGCAAAGAGGTCTATTATCTGGAAAAGAGATTCACGACATCCGTCAAGAAGTAGAAACATTATTACACAACACCCCACAAATACTCACACAACCAAACAATGTCCATAGTGGTTGTCGTCTGAAATGGAATGAAGAGATAAATGAAGCGATAATGAGAACTTATTTTAAAATTACAAATTTAGAAAATGACTGCACGACTTATCGGCCTCTATTACATAAGGAAATTATAACAAAATTTCCCCACCTATCTTACGTTTCTACCCAAAGAATTGCAGATCAACGAAGATTAATAGTTGCTAACAAATATATCCTCAGCGAAAAATTACATCAGATACAATTAGAAGTTGCAACTGAATTAAACCAGCAAAGTAATATAGACAACGATGAGGTAACCTCTAGTAATGTTGTCAATGAAACGCAAATTAATGCCTATTTCTCTGAAAGCATAATTTCACAAATACAAGAAAATGAATTGGAATGCATAACTTTAAGTAGTACAAATAATTCACACGAAGCAAGTAACTTGCCAAATGATGAAAAACAAGATATAAAGGAATTATTTTTGTGTGCTGTGGAGAAATTTAGAGGTAGCGACCCAATATGCAGACCATATTTGCCAAAACAAAAATCAACTCAGAAACTTGGTCAGATAGTCAATTATATAAATTCTTATTTATTGCCGGATGTTTTAAACTTTGAAACAAACTTCGAAACTTTACACCTTTATATATACTGTAGTGCTTACACATCCATAATAATAAATGGAACCCGAGTTTCTGAAACTTTAGAGTTAAAAAAACAGATACCAAGCACACCTTCATGGTTAAGAAGATTACAATATAAGATAACTAAACTAAGATGTCATATTGGTCAACTTGTAGCATATATTAACGGCAATAGAAGCCCAGCATTAGTTAAAAAAATAAACAATATTAAACAGCAATATATAGTTCACTCAAGACACGAAGAAGACAATGCAAATCTCTCTCATTATTTAGATACAATGAAACAAAAATTGAATGTAATCGCAAATAGAATACGTAGATATAAACTGTCTACACTTCGCAAAACAGAAAATAACCTTTTTGTTAATAACGAGAAAAGTTTCTATAGAAAATTAAATAAAACTAACAACCACTCCTCAGCGACTACGAACACATCTCCAACACAAGATAGCATGTACCAATTCTGGTCTGGCATATGGTCTAAGCCTGTGGACCACAAAGCTAATAGCTGGATAGAAGAAGAAGACGTAAGTGACATACCTACTATGGAATTTAGTGAAATTAACATAGATCTTCTGCAAACAGTCATAGCAAGATCTCATAACTGGAAGGCTGCTGGATCGGACCGAATCCATAATTACTGGTACAAAAAACTTACCTATATGCACCCTGTTCTACTTGCTTATATCAACGCCTTCTTAAAAAAACCCTACTTATTGCCAAAATTCATCACACAGGGAGTTACATATATGCTACCAAAAGATAGAACTGATTTGACTAACCCCGAAAAATACCGCCCTATAACTTGCTTACAAACTATATACAAAATTATCACTTCATGTATATCTGAAATAATTTACAAACATATTAATAATAATAGTATACTATCGGAGGAGCAAAAAGGATGCCGGAAAAAGAGTCAAGGATGCAAGGAACAGTTAATCATTGATTCTGTAGCAGCCCGACAAGCACTTAAAAAAAAAGGACATTTACACTGTATATATCGATTATAAGAAAGCTTTCGATTCAGTTCCACATAGCTATCTTTTCTTTATTCTAAAGCATTACAAGATTAATTTAACTATTATTGATTTCTTAAAAAACACCATGACCAACTGGGCTACTAGACTGAACTTAAATATTAATAACGAAATAATTCAAACAGACCCGATCAAAATACGCAGAGGTATATTCCAAGGAGACTCTCTCAGTCCACTTTGGTTCTGCCTCGCACTTAATCCATTATCAAACCTACTCAATAGGCTACATATAGGTTATACCATTTCAGACAGTCATTACAGTTATACTCTCACGCACTTAATGTATATGGATGACATTAAACTGTTTGGTAGTTCATTTGCTGAAATAGATAAACTTATAGATATTACACATACATTTTCTACAGATATATGCATGGAATTCGGTATTGACAAATGTAAAATACAATCGATTCAGAAGGGGCATCTACAAACTAATGCTTACTTACTAGATAATGGCCAACAAATCGACACTGTGGATGAAATACACGGTTATAAGTACTTAGGTTATCTTCAATCCAATCAAATTCATTATAAACAAACTAAAATTATTCTAGCTCAAAAATTTAAAGACAGACTAAACAAAATACTACATACTAATTTAAACTCCCGCAACACTGTTAAAGCCATAAATACTTACGCTATTCCCATACTGACATACTCCTTCGGAGTTATCCCCTGGTCACAAACAGAGCTAAAAAATTTGCAAAGAAAGATAAATACATCTATGACGTACCATCGAAAACATCACCCACGATCTTGTGTCCAGCGACTTACATTACCACGTACTGAAGGAGGCAGAGGCATTATCGATGTACAAAATCTACATAACAAAGTGATAACAAATTTACGGACCTATTTTTACAATAAAGCACAAGAATCTGATATCCATAAAGTGATAGTAAAAGCAGATAGCAAATATACACCCTTAAACTTAAACAATAGTACAGTTAATCTACCTAACATTGATAAACAGCATACACTGGAATTCTGGATACAAAAATCACTCCACGGACGGCACCGCCATGATTTAGTCAATGAAATAGTTGATAAAACCGCGTCAAATGCTTGGTTAAAAAAAGGAGAACTATTCCCAGAAACGGAAGGATTTATAATGGCTATCCAAGACCAAGTGATAGACACAAAAAACTACAGAAAATTCATAATACATGATCAGACTGTGCACAATGACCTCTGCCGCCGATGCCATAGCCACTCAGAAACCATCCAACACATAACTGGAGGCTGTAAAGCTATTACACAAACAGATTATAAACATAGACACGACCAAATTGCTGCTATTATTCATCAATATTTAGTATACAAGTATAAATTCATAACCGAGAAAGTTGCGTACTATAAATACACACCTGAAATTGTCTTAGAATCCTCTTCACATAAAATCTACTGGGACCGAACAATTTTGACGGATAGGACCATTCACTTCAATAGACCAGATATTACGCTACTAGACAAAATAAACAAAATAGTTTATCTAATTGATATAGCGGTTCAAAACGCATAACCTACAAAAATCATTCTCCGAAAAAATTACAAACTATGCTGATCTTACCATCGAACTCAAAAGTCAATGGCGTGTCAACGAAGTCAAAACTGTTCCAATTATTATTGCAACCACAGGTGTTATCCCAAAAACACACTAGCCTAAAACAACTAGAAGTACACCCACTTACATACATCCTGATGCAAAAAGCTGTAATCTTAAATACTTGAAGAATTGTTCGCAAATTTTTATCTCTCAATAATTAAATAAGCCTTATCATACATAAGCAAATGTGTACTTATACACATATCTATGCGTGCGCTTACTAACACACGCGTTAGCACACACTAACACACACAAACACACACACACACACACAGAGAGAGAGACACACACATATATATATATTAACACACGAGCACACAAATCTCACTTAAGCTTGGTAAAACACCCGCGAAAGTGAGAAATTGGAAACTCTTTTTAACATAAAAAGGAGAAAAATTTAAATATGAATAATAATAATAATAATAATAATAAGGAAAGGAAGGGGATTTATAGACTTGAACAATTTACATAATAAACAGTTGATTGATTTGAGGACTTACATGTTCAATAAAGCCGAAAATAGGCTATTACACAAAGCTCTTAAAATTATGACTACCTCTGGGACACCTTTAAAGTTAAACAGGTCGACATTTTACATAAA
>DWUH010000008.1:0-12353 GCA_018237145.1 Emesis heteroclita
AGATAGCAAACAAGCAGATGGGTCCCCTGATGGAAAGAGACGACCATCGCCTATAGACACCAAAGATGTTAATGGTGTGTTGCTATCTTGTGGCGAGGTCTAATGCCACATGCATAACTTTGGAGACTTTTAATACCATATTATATATACCACATTTATAAAAACCCTAATATATGTATATAAATACCTAAATGGTATGGGTTTCGGGTATATGTATACAACCACTCTACACATATATACAACCAAACTCATGGGTAGTTATAAATGTATTTGTATGAAGAAGTATCGTTGACTAATAATTATATCACAAGCAAACTTTAATTTTAAGCTACAATTCACATAGATATAGAAGCAATTATTCATCATTACAGAGTCTATACAGAGTAATGTTGGGTTGGCGTTAGTTATTAATCAAGTTCAAAAGGGCATAATAGGGTGACACCAGCCATGGAAAAGGCGGGGCAGTTGTAAGGCTTGAACACAACACACATGAATGTTATAGATCGGGAGATCAATTAACCCATCTAGTTTGTATGCTATAGAATTATTGAGTTATTGTAATTTTTTTTTTAATTTATAATTTTTTCCCTGTGTTTATTGGGGCCCCGTTGCCTTACTGCTAGACACACCTTAAAAGTCAAAATAGTTTAACATCATTATTTATAAATAGCTAGTTGAGTACTGCCGGGTATTGCCCGGGTTCTGGTTTTTCTATGCTAGCAAACTAGCAGATGGGTCTCCAGACGGCAAGAGACGACCTTTGCCTATAGACACCAAAGATGTTAACAGTACATTGCTATCAGAGTGGCGAAATTATATGCCACATATATAAGTCTTACCCTGCAAACTGGAACACAAAGTGACCAGCATTAACGTTATTGCTATAGGTAAAACGTTAGTACCGTACCCGGGCGATAGCTCTACCACTCAGTAGCCACGATGGTAGTCAAGCCAAAATTTCGTCTTTTACGAAAAGCCTGGCAAAATGGCAGATCATTTATTTTTAAAAGGGTCCCGGACCAACATCTTACGTAGTTTAGCTCAATACATTCAGTGCTTGTCGCTGTCGTATGAGGCTTGGAAAATAAGGTAGCCGGTTTGGAGGAGCTCGACTTTCGTAATGGATATTCATCCATTACTACCTTATTTTCACTTGTATACCTACAGGTTAGTACGTAATCCTCGGTGTGCGAGTCCGATTCACACTTGGCCGCTATTTTTTACTTTATAAAAGACCATATGGGTAAAAATTTTTGAAGATTGTTAAGACTTTTGTAACAAGGAAGTTTAAAGTTTAGTTTCGTTGTTGTAGTAAGATATCTATTCTTATTTCCTAAAATAGATTTTTTAGTTTAATTTTCTCTAATAATTAGCAAAATTTTGTATTTTGCTAATTATTATTACCAAAGATGTTAATGGTGCGTTGCTACCTTGTTCCCTAAAGGAGTTTGAACTGTACTTTCGGTATTGTGGTGAGATAAGTATTCTTAATTCTTGAATAATTTTCCTGTTTAATTTTCTCTAACAATTAGCGAAATACAAGTATTTGACTAAGAATACCAGACGATGTTTTAATTAAAATAATTTTCCTAATTCAGGTTAAGAAACTGAGGTGTAATTTCGCGGCATACTGCTGATATTTACATAAACTCTAAGTATTGTTGTTAAGTAAATGTTTATTATATTTTCTTTAAACTTTATATTACTTATTCCATTTCCGGTATCATAACTGACAACATCGTTGTATACATCTTCGTCACAAAACAAGTGAAAAAAAATAGTTCTGAAAGCCTTTGGATACAAACACCAGCTAAAAACTATACACCTAAAGTTGTGAAGTGCTCGTAAACAATCGCTTATCGTGCAATTACTGGAAATCAACAGAAAATTGAAACAGAATTTCATCGTATTTTGAGGTTAGTCATCGTTGTTGTTGACACTGACTTTTGTACAACAGAGATACGTCAAACGCCACGTCAACTTCAGTCAGCCAGTGTTGCCAACTCAGAAAAATATTTTCTTATAATACGTTCCAATTCACGTAGAACATGGAGGGTCAATTTCAAATATTGTTTGACAAAATGAAAATAGAGATGCAGAATCAAAATGCCGAGCTGAAAGAATCTATCACAACAAGTATTATGGGAAAGATGGAGGAAAAATTGGTGCCACTAATGGAAGATAATAAAAATTTAAAGTTAAAAGTAGAAAAATTGGAAAATGAAATAGAATACTTAAAGAGAGGAGAGAAATAATATTTTGGTGTTTGGCCTAGAAGAAAATGAATCATCCATTCCAGACCTTATTGGAAAATTGAGGGATAAGTTGAATGCTGACCTCAATATCAAAATTGAAGATTATGAAGTAAACAAAATTCGTCGAATAGGACATAAAAGGAAGGAACATAATAAACCGAGACCTGTATTATACTCCTTGGTGAACAACTGGAAAAAAATAGAAATTCTCAAAAAGAAAAAACTCCTCAAGGACATTTATATTACTGAGGATTACTCAAAGGAGGTACTAGAAAAAAGGAAAGCTCTGCAAGCACAGCTAAAGGAAGAATGGGAAAAAGGAAATACAGCCTATTTGAAATATGACAAACTAATAGTCAAGGAAAATAATACCAGTCAAGAGAAAAGGAAAAGGGAAATCTCCACATCGCCACCTTCATCCGAGAATCAACCGAAAAAGCTACAAGCTATGCCTTCAATCAAATCTAATAGGGCGAATGCTTTTGATATTATGCGCACTAGATCCAACTCCCTTTCTAGTACAGCGACTACAATAAAACAATAGCAACTAAGAAGCGGCAAACGGAATCCACAACCTAACCAAGGAACAGCCAGTAAAGTAACTTTAAAAAACCAAACACCCCCAAGCCGACTGGTCCTCGTGGGGGAAAGTGACCACAACCCTCCAACTATAACGAATAAAAAGCGAGAAAAAAGAATATCCATCGCCGCCTTAAATGTACTTACCTTAAAAGAAGAAGAATCTCTTACTGAACTAATATTTGCATTACGAAATATCAAATGGGACATTATAGGTCTGAGTGAAGTAAGACGAATGGGGGAAAGGATTGTTGATCACCAAGATTACTTACTCTATCATATAGGTGAGACCCCAGGTCTTTATGGAGTTGGATTTATTATTAAAAAACACATGACACAATACATAGAAGAATTCATTGGAGTTTCAGAACGCATTGCGATAGTGAATATAAAATTACCAGGCTACAAAGATAGCTGGTCCATTGTACAAATATATTCTCCAACAGAAAAATCTACCCTAGAAACAATAGATATATTCTACGCTGACTTGAATAAAGCTATCCAAGAATACGGTCATAAAAACTTGATTGTGATGGGAGACTTTAATGGGCAAATTGGAGAAAAGCGCGAAGGGGAAGATACAATTATTGGGCCGTTTACATACAGCAAGAAACAAAGAAGTAGGAACGGAGAAAAAATAACCAACTTTGCACAAGAAAACAGCCTGGCCATCTTAAACACTATGTATAAGAAAAATAGGAAGAATATGTGGACATGGACCTCGCCTGATGGCAAAACAAAAAACGAAATCGACTTCATGCTAACGAATAGAAGCAACTACTTTACCAACTTTACAGTCATCAACAAATTAAATTTTAACACCAATCATAGGCTTATTAGAGCAGAACTGAGGGACAAGCAACCAAAACCCCCCAGACCGAGACAAGATCTGACAAATACAAAGCTGGGTAACCGGCAAATGGAACAAATAGTAACATCACTAAAAGACAGTTTTGCAGATTTCAATACTAAAACACGGGGACTACCAATACAAGAGAAGTACAACTATTTAGAAAATACTATAAAGAATCAAATAAAAGTCAAAGCAAACGTAAAAAAGGACACAAAGGAAAGATTACTCTCAACGGACACCATTAAACTACTTGAAGAAAGGAAAGAATTAATAGGCACAAAAGACACACAGGACAGAAGAAAGCAGCTCACAAAAATTAGCAAAGAAATCAAACACAGCCTAAGAAAAGATAGGAAAATAAATAGGATGAGTACTATCGAAAAAAGCATAATTGGAACAGGTGGAATCAAAAAAGCACACAAGCAACTGAATAAGTCCAAAGACTGGGTTGTTAAAATAAAAAATGCTAGTGGACAGTGGAAACTTCGTAGAATAGACATATTAAAAACAGCCGTATCTTATTATAAGACACTTTATGAGGACAACACTACACAAGAGGAAGTTGAATTGCACCAAGATTTAAGCATACCTAGTATTCTCCCTGCTGAAGTAAGGAAAGCTATAGATACACAAAAGGAGGACAAAGCACCAGGGCCAGACGGCATAACCAACGAAATATTGAGACAAAGCAAAGAAACACTGATACCTGTCATCACAAATATGTTCAATGACATCATAAACACTGAGACCATTCCACAACAATGGACTCAGTCGAACATTATTCTGCTATACAAAAAAGGAGATAAACATGATATAGGCAATTATCGGCCTATAAGCCTTATGTCCAACATTTACAAGATTTTCGCTAAAATAATTTTGAAACGAACAGAAAGAATATTAGATGATAACCAACCCATCGAACAGGCAGGATTTAGGAAAGATTATTCTGTGGTTGATCATATCCATGTAGTGCGCCAAATTATCGAGAAGTACAACGAACACCAACTCACATACTACATTGCATTTATCGACTACAGCAAAGCGTTTGATTCTATGCAACATGGAAAAATATGGGAAGCACTGAAGGAACAGGGAATAGAACACAAATACATCCGACTAATAAAAAATGTCTATAGCCACAGCACAGCAAAAATCCAACTAGAAAAGTTAAGTGCTCCAATTAGAGTAGAAAAAGGCGTCAGACAGGGAGACCCCCTATCTCCAAAATTATTTTCAGCGGTACTAGAGTCAATATTCAGAAAACTCGATTGGAATCACTTCGGGATCAATGTGGATGGTGCAACATTGACACATCTGAGATTCGCTGATGATGTGGTGCTGTTCGCCAAAACATCGGAAGACTTAAGCAGAATGATAAAAGAGTTAGCAACTGAAAGCCAGAAGGTAGGATTAAAACTAAACCCGGATAAAACAAGAGTGATGACAAATGGAATTAAGTATAAGATAGAATTAGGAAAAACAGAAATAGACTACACGGATGACTATATCTATTTGGGACAGCTCATTACCCAACAAGAATCTATGCGCAAAGAAGTCGAGAGAAGAATAAGCAATGGCTGGAAGAGATACTGGGGCTTAAAAGAGGTTATGAAGGACAAAGTATTACATATAAACATAAAGAGCAAACTATTCAACGCCTGCATATTACCCGTTCTCACCTATGGCTGTCAAACATGGTCACTAACACAGGACATGACAAGGAAGCTTGAAGTCTGCCAACTAGCAATGGAAAGGAGTATGCTTAATGTGAAAAAATCAGACAAAATTAGAAACGATATCATCAGAGGCAAAACAAAAACCGCACAAATAACATCAAAAATTAAAAGACTAAAATGGAGATGGGCAGGACATCTGATAAGAGGCCATGATAAATGGAGCAAACTGGTGACCAGATGGTACCCCCGTGAAGGGAAAAGGAAAAGAGGCAGACCACAGAAAAGATGGGATGACGACATTAAACTAGTAGCAGGAGTGACCTGGAACAGAGTGGCTCAAGACAGGATTGAATGGAAACGGTTGGAGGAGGCTTTTGCCGACTGGCAAACAGATCTGCAAAAAAGTACCAAACTAGGAATTCTAGGCTAGAACATAATTTTAAGTTTAGTCATTAAGTCTGTAAAAATGTAAGTGAAAGATCTGAATAAAGAGCTATATTATTATTATTATTATTATTACTTATTCCAAAAAAATATGTATATTTTTGTACATATTTCGCTATATTTTTAGATATTTATAAAAATTTACAGATTATTTTTATATATCATGTGGTAGCAAAAAATTGATTGGTCTCCTGATAGTAAGAGAAAGCCATCGCCTATAGACACTGACAGAGATTTATGGTCCGAAGTCTACTAGGACAGGAATAGGGCACTAAGAGTCAACGGGGCAGTTTGCAATCTCGGGCAACGTAGTTTCAGAAAACTGAAAAACACATTTATAAATTGTCCGATCTAGGAATCGAACCAGGGACCGAGCGTTACATTTCTATATTCTGACTGGTTCGGTATTATACGTTAGCTTTTAGTTCTGATTCAATATCCTATTCTGGCGCGCATTCTATAGACAGCATTACATTATATATGGATCAATGATGGATGGATGGATCAATGTCATATAAATTTCCAAAATCATTTAATGTGCAACCGACTTTTAAAGCACAAAAATGCAACTGAACTGAACACTTCCTCCTGTTTAGAAGTTTAGTTGATAATATTTATTTATGTCTCGTGAATTATAACGAGCCATTGGCTTGACTTGTCATTATCATCGTGGCTACAAGATGGTAGAGTTCTGTAACGTTTCGCCCAGGTACGGTACCACCGCCTTATCTATTCCTGCCGCAATAGCGTCAATGCATGAGTTTCATGTTCCGGTTGGAGTGGTAAGGTCATGCATGTGGCATTATCATCTCGCCACTCTAATAGCAACGCATCATTAACATCGCTTGTATCTATAGACGATGGTTGTCTCTTTCCATCAGGAAACCCATCTGATTGTTTCCTAACATAAACATAAAGTTTTTATTTTTTTTTGTCACACTATAGATTTCATTCAAATACATTTAATATTTAATTAATTATAATACTTTCTTTGATTGGGCAATTTCTTGTGACTTGATCACAATTATTTGACCCCCTCCCGTGGAGCCAAAGCTGGATCCGCCCTTGTTTCTATCGAATGACATAAAAACATATAATGTTGTGTAATAATACAAAAAGTTTTTACACTCCAAAAATACAAGAAGCTAATTAGCCAATACTTCGGAAGCTTATACAAAATGAGTTGGAATCGTACTGGAATTCCATAAAATTTCCAGCCTCCAACGTTTAACTGAAATGGTTTATGTGTCAGCGTCATTTACATATTTATTCAGAGTCACGCGCCGGCCTTCACAATAGAGGTGGCCGAGGTTCTCCCGGACGCGAATTACATACATAGCTGCATGTCACGTACTCTTTTCTATTCCTATTGTAATGTCCATGAGCCGAACTGTATACAGGAGAGAACATTTTTTCTTAGTCCTACTTTTATACAGAAATAATTTCTGGAATTTGATTCTGTTTAATGACACCAAAATAACTAGGTTCCATAGCAACAGGTTTTGTTTAAAATTAGCTATATTTTGGAAAATTACAAGCTAATCCAACATTTCTTATGACCTATAAGTAATTTGTAGTGAATACCGAAACCAAGATTATTAATAGGGTTTGGTGTTAGGGTGAAACTAAAATTTAGGGTTATATGTACTTTTTAATCTCGAATAATACAAAAATTGGTAAAAAAGTTTAAAAAAATGGGTTGGAGCATACTTATTATTGAACAATATGAAAAATACTTCGTATTCTCAGACCAACCGAATATATGTATCGACCATGCCGTTTCGTTGCCATAACTGGCGACTAACACTGTAACAAGAAAATTTTTATATTACTTTTAAATTGACGCGTTGCTATGTTTAAAAATGATTTGAAATTACTCCTATTTCCTATATTCCTACACAATTTCATAAATATAACAAAACACGAAAAATTTTAATAAAAACAAAACATCATGAAAATTTACAATAATACGAGTATATAGTTCAAGGTTATGAATGGGAATCATTCAATTTTTTCGATCGACTCCCCAAAAAGAGAAGATACTCAATTCGCTTGTAATTTTATGTTAACTATCTTAGAACTCGGTCATTTATGAACAGATTGGAAAATTCTTCTTTAATCTAACAAAGTGTGCTTTCCGTGTAGTCCAATAATTTTTATTTAAGATCTCATAAGTAGTTCAAGAGATATCGGCATGAATCGGTTGTGTATTTATTACCTCAGAACTCAGTCATTTATCAATCGATTTGAAAAATTATTGTTTTGTTTTATAGAGTACTTCTAGATAGATACTTTTCATGTGGTCTCCTAAACATTTTTTAAGGTTTGATGAAGGGTTCAACAGATATCAACGAGAGTCGGTCTTTGTAGTTTTACTACGTTTAAATTATTAAATCCTACACTTGTTTCTTTAACACGACATCGCACATAAGTTTGAAAATAATTATTTCAATCAATAAATTACTATACAAGTGAGAAAATATTGAGATTTATGTTAAATTAATATATTTTATATTGCTTGTATTTGTTTAAATCAATTTAAGTTAGAGTGAAGTATTTCTCCAGATATGGACAAAAATACCAAACAGTTTGGGAACTGAAATAAGAGCACATCGATGCCATTCAAATATTGCTATAGTATACTCTCTTATTGTGTGGAATATAATCTCACGAACAATGAAGTACTCGAGAATAGACCTCCGACATCTTTCGGATAAAGGCGGTGACTTGACGAGGCTTTCAATATTACTTTACCTCTCTCGATATCACTAAACCGAGTACAAAAACTATGTATAACACGGGAACAATATTTTCTTAACTGCTTTAACATTTTACGAGATGCATAGCTATGCATCTCGTAAAAGGTGAGTTAATGTTAATACTTTCTCAATAACAGTAAATAAAAATCTCAATAACTCTTGACTGGTAACTAGGTGGTAAACTTCTGCAACGTATCGTCAGGGTCTTGTTACCACCGCCTTACTATTCCTGCAGTAGTTTCTACAGGCGATGGTTTTTTCCTTTAATCGGGAGATCCTTTAACTTGTTTTGTATCCTATAATATAAAAAAGATGGAGGTTGGTTTTGATTCTCGAGAAACATTTAAGTGAAAACTCTTTGTGCTATTAAAGGCGTATCAGTCCATTGACTAGTCAGAGTAAACACCAGATGACATGATAGAAGAGATTTAATATAAATATTAATAAAAGGAAGTGCTATTTTTCTGCTGATTCTGAAACTTTTGAAAATATTTTTTTATTTTTTACAAACAAATAGTATTGAAATATAGTAATCTTAACGTTAAGTACAGTAAAAAAAAATGACGACTTATCAAAAAAGCCATATCCTTTATAGTTGGTTAAAAACATTTAAACACCACTTAAGTATGTCATATTATACCACTTCATTTGTAACTCTCGAGAAAATCTCGTTCATCTTTAAGTACAACGTTTACATAACAAGTCTTTCATTACTCTCGAGCTCGTGAATTTCCAAAGCTTCAGCGTCAGAAGAAGTTGCGGATTTAGACTAATGACAGGGCTTTTGGAAACGTTTTTGTAGAATGAATGTTCCAGACGAATGCAATTTGTTTAAAATTGGAAGTAATAAATGAAGTAGAAGGGATTTAAATGTTATTATCCAACTAGAAAGGACACGGCTTTTTAATGAGTCGCTATTATCTCTTACTGCACTTGACGTGAAAATTCATACAAAAAAAAACAGGTAGGAATGTAGTTCCTTATTATAAAAATATTAATTTCAAGTTCCATTTAGCTGTTAATTGTTTTTTAGAGTAATTGTATTTTTATAGTAAATAAATATGACTTCTCAATATATGTACTTTGGAATTGTGTTCCTTTCAACCCTTCCAAGCAAACACAAAATGTATCAGTACGTAAGCGATTTAGATATTGTACGTGTGTAAAGATGCCAAGACTATAAAGATACAGTCCCGGCCCTAATTTAAACTTTTGGCATCAACGCAATGCGGTCTTTGCCTTTATATTCTCAAGTAAAATATGCGTGTTACGAGTTTATACTACATACCCTCTTTTTATTTTGTTTCGTTTTATTTATATTTATTTAAATGATATTTATTCTTTTTTTTGTACACACAGAATTATAAAAGCAAATTTAAATAAACGATTGTACCTACAACGGTGGGCTTATATCTATACTTATATATTTATAAATTTGCGCCGTGTTGATTCAGGCCACTGTCAAAAAATATGTCAACCTTACTGTTAGGCATCTCGTAAAAGGAGAATATAGGTTAACACGTCGCAATAATATCTTGACTCCTATCCAAGTGGAAGAGTTCCGCGTCGGCGAGCCCGATTCTTGATAGCACAACGTTTCTTCACTTTGCCAAAAAAATAAAAATGACAAAAGTTTCCTCCCTTGTGATTGGACTTTATTTCAAAATTGACATAGGACCATCCAGACGGTATACGCTATGGAATAAAAAATAAATGAATAAAATCAGACTACACTGAAAAATGTTATGCTTGTTCATTTACAATCCATAAATGAACCAATAAATCAACCTCTATTTTTCTACCCTTTGGGCTAGATTTATTTTTTAAATTTATAAGGGACCATCTTCAAGGTACTCTTTTGCAATAAAAAAATATTAATATCGGAGTAGTACTCTGTAGAGTACCTACTCTGTAAAAAGTTACGCGTGTTTATATAAAAAAAATGTATGTGTTGACTTGAGAATCGCAAAATGTTTATTATTTAGCTGGGGCCAAACTTACACAGTGAAACTAATCACAGCTAGAATAATACATTTCTCGAAATATATGGTAAAACCCGTAGTCGAGCAGTGAAGAAAGCGAAACATAAGTTTATACATTCGTCAATAGAAAACTGTGCTCCTAATTGCGTGTGGAAACTGCTTCGTTCACTTGGGTTTGCTAAATCAAAAAATAATACAAATACTACATTCGATATAAATTCTCTTAACGTTAATTTTGCATCCCCCGGCAACACGACAATGACTCCTAATTTAAGGCTCCAAACCATCCAGACTTTGTCAACTCCTAAACTTCTTGATTGCATTCCCTTTTCTTTCAAACCAGTATCTGATAATGAGGTTAAAATAATTATAAGTTCAACAACTTCTAAGGCTGTCGGCCATGATGGCATCAATCGAGATATGATTATGCCCATTCTCGATATAATTACACCTCACATCACCCATATTCTCAATTATTCTCTCTCTTCTGGTAGCTTTCCATCGATATGGCGTAAAGCTTACATAATTCCCGTACCAAAAAATCCTAATGCCACAAACGTCTCCCACTATAGACCAATTTCAATTTTACCTTATCTTTCAAAAATTTTAGAGAGAATTGTTTATCAACAGTTCTCAAGTTTCCTTATAAACAATAATCTTCTTTCTCCTTATCAGTCTGGCTTTCGTCCATCACATAGCACATGTTCCGCTCTCATCAAAATTACTGACGATATACGCCTCAGTATGGACGAAAGAAAGATATCTCTAATGACACTTTTGGACTTTAGCAATGCCTTTAATTGTGTCGATCATGATATATTATTAGCTGTACTTCGCTCCTTAAATCTGTCAATATCAGCGTCGGAATGGTTTGGTGCCTACCTAGATGGACGTCAGCAACGTGTTCACTTGAATAATAATTATTCAGAGTGGTGTGATGTTCGTATGGGCGTCCCCCAGGGAGGAGTGCTATCTCCATTGCTTTTTTCTGTATATATAAATAAACTCCCTTCTGTCATTACTCATAGTCTTTTTCACATGTACGCCGATGATGTCCAACTTTATCTGTCCTTTCATCCATCAGAACTTATGGCTAACATTGTTAAAATGACCGAAGATCTTAACTCTATTAGCAACTGGGCTGAAAATTTTGGTCTTCTTTTAAATCCGAATAAAACTCAGGTAATAATACTTGGTCGCAAGATACATATTGCACGGATTAATATTAATGAGATTCCACCAGTGTTTCTTAAAGGACAGCCACTTAAATACCATACCAAAGTGAAAAATCTTGGACTCATCATATCAAATGATTTCTCATGGGCTTCTCAAGTAAACGAGGTTAGCCGTAAAGTTATGGCGAGCTTTCACCAGTTGAAAAGAATGCAATATTTTCTGCCACACTCGACTAAAGTAATGTTGGTTAAATCTCTGTTGCTCCCAATAATTGATTACGCCGATGTTTCTTACACAGATATTACAGAAGATTTGCTAAACAAACTTGACCGACTAATCAATTTGTGTATACGCTATATATATGGCCTGCGTAAATATGACCACATAAGTCAGTTTCGGTCACAATTAAATTGGCTGAATGTTCGTAACCGCCGGAATGCTCATGTTATTTTCTTACTTTTTAATATACTTCATAATCCTTCCTCTCCATCATATTTACGAGAACGCTTTCTTTACCTTAACACCCAAGGTCGCTCTCAGCGTTCTTTAAATACTAACACCCTTTTAGTCCCAGCCCATAACACAGCAAGTTATTTGGATTCTTTTACGCTCACAGCCATTCGTCTTTG
>DWUH010000009.1:0-12236 GCA_018237145.1 Emesis heteroclita
GATAAACCTGCGTCTATAGTAGAACGTCCTTTTGTAAACCCAAACTGATTTACATTAAAAATATTATTTTTCTCAAAGAATACACTCATCTGGTTAAGCATTAGCTTTTCAAAAATTTTACTAAATGCTGGCAAAATAGAGATTGGTCTGAAATTATTTGGGTCTTTATTATCACCGGACTTAAAGAGAGGTAATATCTTACTATATTTAAGTAAATCTGGAAATATTCCTTCGTCAATACATTTATTAAATATAAATGCCATAATGGGTGCAATCGTATAAATTACATTCGACACTAATTTTGTTGATATACCCCATAAGTCTTCTGTCCCTTTTAACTTAATTGTTTTAAATATCTTTACAATCTCCTGAGGAAAAACATGTCTGAACTTAAACTCATTACAACTCTTCTTTACATTTTTTTTTAAAAAACTTTCAGCAAGTTTAGGAGACGAGCCTAACGAGTTAGTTAATTGACATGGTATATTTGTGAAAAAAGTTTCAAACTCTTTAGCGACTTCATTGCTATCATTTATTAAACCTTGTGAAGAATATATCTCAAACTTTTTGTCATTGTATTTGTGTTTACCAGTCTCATTGTTAATTATGTTCCAAGTCATTCTAATTTTATTATGTGATCTGCAAATTTTATTAGCAATATGGAGCGATTTTGCATAATTGCATACTTTTTTAAAAATTTTCGAATATTTTTTAACATAACTTTGAAATGTAGGGTTGGTAATATAAGTTTTCATGTCATATAATTCAAATAATCTATCTCTGCTTATATAAATTCCACTAGTGGCCCACTGACTGAAAGCAAAAGTAGATTTTAAAGTCAACTTTTTAATAGGAAACGTGTCTTTGAATTCATCATTTACTAATGAGAAAAAATCCGTATAAAGTTGATCAGCTCTTAACTGCTTAAATTCTAGTGATGATAATTTGTCAACTAAAACATTATTAAATTTATCCATTTTACTATTTGATGTAGGTCTAAAAGTTACCTCACGTTTTGTTTTTCTTATGCAATTAGGAAATACAGCAAATTGACCTCTATGGTCTGATTTCAAGCAATTAATTACTTGATGATGTACACATATTTCGTTTGTAAAGATATTATCAATACAAGTGGCTGAATTATTAAATACTCTTGTCGGCTCTAAAAATATATTTTTAAGATTATAAGATTCAAACAATGTTCTAAGTCTTATACTGTAAGAATTTAAATTTAATAAGTCAACATTAAAGTCTCCTGTTATCAAAATACTTTTTTTACTTCTCGATATTAAGGACAAAACGTCGTCCATTATTGACTCAAATATAGTAAAATTAAGTTGTTTTTTTTCCGACTTTGGGGGTCTGTAAACACAAATTATAATATATTTTTCAAGCTCAATACATGATAATTCTATTATTCCTTCTACAGAAAACTCTTTTACATCCGTACGTTCCTTAGATTTAAGATTATTTTTAACTAATATAATAGAACCTCCATGATTAAGGAACATTCGACAGTATGCACTACCAATGTAATAATTTTGGAATTTAAAAATCATCTGGTTTTTTTTAAAGAAATGCTCTGTTACACAAAATACATCCACCTTATATTTAATTAGAAATAGTTCTATTTCACATTCTTTGCTGGAAAAGCCTTGGATATTCTGATGAACTACATTAAGTTCATTAGACTTTCCCGTTGTCCTTAAAACTAGTTTTTTAGATCAGCTTTCGATGATTTACTACAGATTTTGGTTTCTGTCAATTTTATGTTTCCGCTTCCTGAATTATTCTGATCTATACCGTTAGTAAATAAAGGTATAATAGTGCGATTGCACTTACGAAAATATTGTAAATTGTATACTAATAAAGTAGCCAATTGTCTAATATATTTTTTTGGAAGATACAATGTATCTTTTGTTAAAACTAAATTACTAATAAAATTATTAGTGTCTAATAAAAGAAAATTGTCATTGTGACAAGCCGTCAACTTATATAGTAAATTATTAAGACAATAAATGTGCTCGTTTTCTTTATGAGTAAGATTTGCTGAATATGGAAACGAACAAACAATTATTTTTTCTACATTAAGGCCTACAAGGTAGTTCATTCCTTTTATGACATCTTTGTATGTTGTTCCGAAACTATTGCCCACTGCCAATATTATTGACGTGGTTGTACTAAATTTATAAGTTTTAATTACCTCAATTATTTGTCTAAAAGTTCTTTGTGGCAAACAGTTGTTGAACACTGAAGATGCCGTTTGGTTTTGCATCAATGACCCTAAATTCTTACCCATTTCATCAGAGAATACTACTGTAGTTGTATTATTATTCTTGATAATTTCTTGAGATAAATTTAACTTTGTGACGCCATATTCAACTTTATTATTTTCGTTGTTGATTTGTTCATCATCATGATTAACTTTTTGAATACTGGTGCATGTACATGTATGGTTTTTTACCAACGAGTCAAATCTATCAGCATTATAGGTTGACAGTTCCAGTAACTTTTCAGCTGCCAAAATGTGTCCCTTGATTTGGTTTTTCGCTAATTCATATTTTGTTGTCAAAGATTCTAAAGCTGCAACATGTAAATCTATTTGCGATTTTAAAGCCTGTGTATCTGTTACGTAAGCTTCACTTATAGTATTCATTTCATTATTGGTGCTTTCTAATTTCTGCATTAGTGTAAAACGTTCATTTTGTAACTTTCTATTTGTTTTTAATAATATATTCTTGCTTTTAGTGGACTTTTTTATACATTTTTGAATTTTTTTGATTTTTTTTCTTACTCTTTTGCTATACGGCTTTATTTCTAATTCTATTTGATCTTGTTTTATTTCAACAAGTTCATCGTATAATGCAAGCGTATTTTCTATTTGTTGATCTCTTAAATTTATTTTATGTTTTTCCAATATATCTCTAGTTTTCTCTAGTTCTTGTTCCAAATACTGAATCCGATCTAAGGCTTGTTCATACTGCAAAGTACACTGTGACAAGGAATCGAGTTCACGCTGAAGGCAGTCCCTTTGGTCTAGCATATCCATATAACTTATATCAAGCTCCGCTAGTTCTTTCTTAAGATTTGTATTGTAAGCTAAAATTTTTTCCATTTCTATTTCGTGATCTTCGCGTTCTGCAATCATTTGATCAATGGTTGTATGTTTGGATTTGAGTTGTTCAAGTGCATTTTGTAGTTTTTTTTCTAGGTCCAAAGTTTTACTCATATTTCGAGTTACAGTCTTTGATGCCATTTTTACACCCGGTTTTATGTTCAGGTATAATATTTAAATATTAGTTACAAATATCTACCTTTTTTTTATATAAAATATTTGTTTACTTATTTGACTCCATAATAAATATCTATGAATTTTCTAACTAGCAACATTGAAATATCATATTATTTTATCTGTTATATGGTTGATGTATCACATGTCATATTTCCGTTGTCAGATGTAAGTTGTAAGTTGTCAAATGTCAATTGTTACATTAGCATACTAATCACTCGAACTTATAATTCCTACAGTTGTTGAAATATGTTTAAATTTGAATTTCTTTGTTTACTTTTCAAAATTTAAAAATCCAAACGTTTTTTCTCACCTGAATTACTTGATATATGTGAATTTGTTACTTGACCTCAGTTTATTCAAAAATGGATATTGTGATGTATCGATTTATAACCTTTTTTCAAATTCCAATTAATTTTCACTTAATTTTCATTTTAACCCAGTTAAAACAGAATATAGGGTAAAACGCCCATTTATTGGCACTTTAAGAGGTTATCCCATAAAATCTTTTAATATTGATCATATTATATTAATTTAATTACAGAAATTGAATTTAATCTCTTTCTATACTACTAGAGAACGTTTTACAGTAGGCGTTATTTCAGATTAATCATTATGATTTAAAAAAAATGTAATTAAATACTATTGAGTAAAAATACCAGTAATTGGCATAGAAAATCTATTTATTGGCAAAAATTATAACCTATTGTTGGCTCATCTGTATAATACGTTATGTTGTAAGATAGATAGATATATTCAATGTACTAAACTTTTTTTAATTATACATTTAAAGGTAAAATGAAATACTAGAATATTAAAAAATATTTTATATTTTTCAAGGAACAGGAACATTGTTTAGGAACTTTATTTTCTTACAAAGTTTTAATTATAAAAACATTCAAAATCAAAAAAATATTATCAAAACATAAAACCTTCTACGCATATAACTAGCAAACAACGTAATCAACTGAGATCCTTTTTATTTATATGCTAATTTTCTAAATCAGTCATCGTTTTGAGATAATAATATCCCGGTCTATCTAAAGTACGTGTTAATCATCTAACTCAGTCAACATTTTTTCTATTTCTTCCGTGGTGTATATTTTATTATGTCTACTACCTCCTCTATGCATTATATTTATATCAAATAACTCCTGATCGTTTTCTTTATTTTCCACCGGAGAATTATCTCTCTCAAATTTATAAAAATTATCTGAAAATGAAATCTTTGATATGTCGTCTTTATTATTATTTTTGGTTTTAGTTTGTTTCTTTGACGCCAGTTGTTTCTCTTTTTTCTTTCGTTCTCTTTCCTCTTTCCTTGTTTTGATCCCTTCTGCTTTCTCTTTTTTCAATCTGATCTTTTCACTTTCTTGCGCTTTCCACTCTGCTGATGTTAGTACAAAGGGAGTTTTCACAGAATTTTTAACTCCTTTTTTCATTGGTGTTTTTGGTAGTAACAAAATGTCGTTTAATTTAACGGGAGTAAGATTTTTTATGGGTATTGCAGTTTTCAGGGATGGGATATTTTGGTCTGAAGTAATATGTATTGATTGAGCTTTTGGTAAATCTATGTTTTGTTCTTCGAGAGTATTATGTATTTGAACATTGTGGTGTATTATTTCAAAATGAGGTTCTTGGGAATCTTCAATCTTCAAAGTCTTATTTCTTTCATTGTAGCTCTGTCCTATTTCTTCGATTACAATTTCTTCTGTAATAGGGACTAAGTTTGATTCTACGGATTCTACAATATCATTTGGACAATCATTGATAAATATTTGCATGTTTTCTATATCTAAATTATCAAGGTCGTCCACTTTATTTATAATTTCAGGTTCTTTGTCTAGACTTTTTTTTTGAGAAATATTTGATGATGTGCCGAAGTAATTCCAGATTGTCTTTAACAACTTGTTGGAGTCTACAGATGATAACTGTTCTTTTTCTATGGAATCAATCTTAATCGTACCTAATAATTTAACAAAGCCATCTTTTGTGAGTGATTTCTCATTTTCTCGAGTAATGTGTGATGTATTGGTTGTTTTTGTGCATTTAGCTCCGAGGCATTTACTGTAGTCTACTGCATTTTCATTCCATGGACAAATTCCTGTTGCTCTAAAACCGTTGATAATAGTTTGTGGCTTTATGCTCTTCTCTATTGTGACTTTAAGCAATGGCACAAATTGATTTTTCGTTAGTGCTTGAGATGGATTTGTTCGACGCCATTCTAAAACTGTTTTTTGCCATTCTGTTTTTAGAGGCTTGAATGCCGCAACGTCAGCAGGCTGTAAAAGCCTTGTACAATTAGGGTACAGTGCGATCAGAACTATCTGTAAATTGGAACAAAGTTCACTCACGGCATATGTTAAGTGAGACTTGTGACCGTCTACGAAAAGTATAACTGGAAAAATAGTGCCTGTTTTGACCAAATGAGGATGTAAAACGTTCTTAATATATTCGTAAAAAATTTCGGAATTCATCCAACCATTGTCGCTAAGACCTACGCCCCAATCCTCAGGTATTTTATTAGTTATTTCTGCAGGTAATCTTTTATATGGAAAAATAACCATCGGTGGAGTAAGATTACCATCTGCACAGAAAGTGAACATAACTGTCAACGAATTTTTGGCCTGGGCGTGATCGACTTCGTAAACGTTTTTCTCTCCCTTTGAACTCAAAACGACGCCGGTTTTAGGACACAACACAAAGTTAGTTTCATCTCCATTGAATACTCTTCTTGGATCGGAAAGTATGCCGAACAAATTGTTATGATCGAAATAGGCTTTGATTTGCCGAAACCATCCTCTAACATCGTTTTCTGATACTGTTGAGCTGGCAGCTGTAACTGCTTCTGGTGTACGAAAAACAAGCGTAGGATGTCTGGTTAAAAATAACTTAATCCATTTCTCACCATTTTTAAAAGAAGATATACGATTAGTTTTTTTTAGAAAGTCAGAAACACTTTTTATTAAGTCATCTTTTCTTTTTGGAAATCCCTTTTGGCTACTGATTTTGACCCAGTTGACTAAAGCCTCTTCTTCCTCCCTAGTTAAAATTGTAGGTGGGCCTGGTTTACAACCATGCTCTGGGTTTTTTAATCTGAATTGGATGGTTGAGCGTGGCACTTGAAAGGTTCTGGCAGCAAGTTTTTTACTCATGCCCTTGGCTATCTCTGAAAGGGCTTTCTGCAATTTTTCTTCGGAATATCCCTTCCGTTTTATCTTAACAGCTTTCGGTCTATTAATGTTCTTCGTATGAGGCTTCATTTTGAAGGTAACTGAAAATAATGACGAAATTTTTATTTGGCACCCCAATCTCCTAGTTATTGGCCTGGCTGCTAATAAATAGTTTTGCATACAATTGGCAGGGGGTCAACATTTGGATAAGTATGTTTTTTAGTTGCATTATGCATTTATTTAAAATCTGAATCGAAAAAGAAAAGAAATAAAGTATATTTTGTCATAGAAGTCAATTTATTTTCATCACCCGATATTGGCACATGTGCCAATAAAAAGGTCTGACCTGTATTACAAGTACCAAATGTTGGCCCCCGAAAAAAATATAGAAAATGGGTCTTAACATTAAAAAACATGACTGAAATGGAAAGCTAAATAGCTAAATTATCGAGTTAAAGATTAACCGTCACCAAAATTATAAAGATTTACAAAATTGATAAAGATAAGTAGGCCACTTACCTTAGCAAAAACACAAACTTTTGTGAAAAAAAATATCCAGATTTGAACACGAGCCAATACGTTCTTATTGCGGAGCCATCTTTGTAAAGGAAGAATTTTTGTGTTGCCAGTAGAATAATAGTTTAAATCTACTATTTATTTCATGAAAAAAATACTGTGGTTGAATACTGGTTACCTTATTATTTATAAGTAAATGCAAAGTGCCAATAAATTGGTGCAGTGCCAACAATAGGTGACTTTACCCTATATACTTACCAAACCTATATTTTACATTTTCTATAATTATAATTAATCTACTATTAACAAAGATCATACACAAATTGACAAATTCAATGCACATAAAATAACTTACCCTGATTTAGTTATTAATCAAATCATATACTTTTTCTCTAAACACAAAAAATCTGAAAGCACATATTATACTAAAATCTTTCACTTTGCCCGTATAGACTTAGAACTTACTTAATATTCTCAACAACTTATCGCTGACTCTTAAGCATGTACCACTCACCTTAATATTATCTTTGTGCAAGCTCGCTTTGTTCAAATGTCTACTGCTGTCCGTAATACAAACGTGCGAGGATTGCAACAATGCAATTATATTACGTTACAACTTACCATATTTAGAAGATTTAATAATTTATACTTGTTTTTATTTTGATTTCAATAACATAATAGAGAGTTACTTAGTAAATATATTAAGTTATAATGTTTCTGCTCAGTTAATTACGCCTATATATATCTATTTTATCAATGGATCGAAATAATATTACTGTTATACAAAACGATTTGGACCAATTAACAATTTCTGAGTCTATAGAAGTTGAGCCTGACGCTTTGTCTAGCGCCCTTAAAAACGCTAAAAATGGTTTAAAAATAATTACGCTCAATATTAGAAGTGTTTATCGTAATTTTGATCAATTTATCGTTTTATTAAAACGTTTGGATACAGTTTGCGATATATTAATTCTCACTGAATGTTGGTTAGCCGTTCACAAGGTACCCCCTTTATTAGAAAATTACAAAATGTATTACTCATCTGTGTGTCGCAACCAAAATGATGGTGTTGTTGTCTACATCCACAAAGACTTGAATCATACAGTTGAAGAGCCTAGTTTCTGTGATGCTAATTGTCTAATGATAAAAAGTTCCGAATGTGTTATTTTGTGTATATATAGATCACCGTCATACAGTATAGAAAATTTTATTTTATCTCTAGAAAATATCTTGAAATTAGTGAGTGCCTATAAAACAATCGCGATTATTGGTGATATTAATTTAGATATAAAACCGTCTAGACTTGATCCTAAAAGTAGTGACTACCTTAATCTGCTTGCTGAAAATGGCCTCTTACCAGCGCATGTATTGCCAACACGTGAATTGAATTGCCTAGATCATGTAATTCTAAAGACAAATTGTAAAGCACAAACCTATGTTATAAAAACTCACATTACCGACCATTTCCCTGTACTATTAAACTTAACAAAACCCAGAAATAACTTTTTTTCCAAAACGAAACATATAACTAATTATCAACACGCTGCAAATGCGTTTGTAAAAACAGATATCCTTGATATTCTCCATATTCATGACCCTAATAATGCCGCCCAAATCTTAGTTGATAAAATGAAAGACATTTTAGACACACATACCACTACCTCTAAAGTATCTAACAGAAAGTATATTTTAAAACCGTGGATCACTCCTGGTTTGCTAAAATGCATTAAACATCGTGACAATCTTCATAATAAGTTGAAACAAACACCAAGTAATGATATTCTAAAAACTACGTATCGCAGATATAGAAATTTCTGCAATAATTTATTAAAAAAAGTTAAAGAACAATATGAGAGATTTGAATTAGATAAATGTAAAAACCCTTAACAAACTTGGAAAATGATAAATAAAGTTGCAAATATATCCCATGATAAAAATCCTGCTAAAGAACTCTTAAATGCTAATTTTGACGATCCTATCACAGCTGTAAACAAAATTAATGACTATTTTGCTCACACAGGCTTGAAACTTGCAGAAAATATCTCCGGAACGGTAGATGTCTCCAAAATAAAATGTAATATCGAAAGTTCTTCACATTCAAAATCTTTTGTATTGCTTGAAACCAATTCTGATGAAATTCATGACTTAATTCAAAGTCTAAAAAATGATTCTGCCCCAGGTTGGGACGGCATCCCTACTGTCTTTCTAAAGCGTATTAAAAATTTCGTAACTCCTGTACTAGTACATATCTTTAACCTGTGCATGAAAAAAGGAATTTTTCCAAATGTTTTCAAACATTCAATTGTTCATCCTATTCATAAAGGAGGAAGCAAAGACTGTATCGGGAACTATCGTCCAATCTCAATTATAAGTACGTTATCTAAATTATTGGAAAAACTTATTAATAATCGCTTAATGAAATACCTAAAGCAAGGAAAAATACTTTCTGATTCTCAATTTGGCTTTCAATCGCACAAATCTACAGAAGACGCGGTTATCAATCTTACAAATTATATTACAACGAACCTAGACCGTGGACGTAAATGCATTGGTATTTTCCTGGATTTGGCGAAAGCTTTCGATACAGTTTCTGCAAAGTTACTGTTAAAAAAGCTTGAGATGATTGGCGTACGCGGCTTGCCGTTGAAGTTGTTTGAAGACTTTCTTACGAACAGATATCAATCTGTGAAAATTTGTAATTATATGAGTTCCCTTCTACCCGTTAAATGTGGTGTACCGCAGGGCAGTGTTCTTGGTCTAAGTCTCTTCCTGATCTATATAAATGACCTCTGCCAATTTAAACCATATAATGGCAAAATTTTCGCATACGCAGATGACACTGCACTTATATTCCAGGGAGAGACTTGGCCTGAGACTCGCCGTTTGGCGGAAAAAGCACTATATCAAGTCTCTTGTTGGCTAACCAAAAATCTTCTTACCCTAAATGTTACAAAATCCCAGTATGTACCGTTTACAATTAAAAAATCAACCCAACCATGTAGAGATTTCAGCCTTAAACTACATACCTGCAACGACACTTATGCAGCAAATTGCGGCTGTGTTCCACTAGAAAGGAGAAACAGCGTTAGATATCTTGGTATCCAGCTTGATGAAAACTTGTCCTGGAACTATCAGCATAACAGTCTATCCACACGAATTCGAAAATTGACTTGGATTTTCAAAAAGCTCAGAAACGTACTGAATCCTGCTTTACTTAAAACTGTTTATTACGCATTAGTTCAATCTCATTTAATCTATTGCATTCCAGTATGGGGCGGAACTTGTAAAACTAAAATGATAAAAGTTGAGCGTGCACAAAGATCATTGCTTAAAGTAATGCTAAGGAAGCCATTTCGGTACCCGACAGCTAGTTTATATAAAGACTCATGTGTGTTGACCGTTAGGCAACTATTTATATTGCGCACTACACTCCGTAAACACAAAGAATTTCCTCTCGACCATTCTCTCTTAAGTTCTTTACGTCGGACCAACAAAATATACAATATAGAGAAACATAATACCGCATTTTTCAGACGTCAATACGGCTTTCTCGCGTCTTATCTATATAACAAAATTCAAACTCTTCTTTACATTTATCCCAAAAATTTATACGAATGTAAATCTAAAATTCAAAAATATTTGCTTAATTTGAGCTACAACGAAACAGAGTCCTTGATATCTATACTTCAATGATGTCAGTAAAACATAATAAAAGGCATTTAACACTTCCCATATTCACATTTATTAATATATCCACGTAAACACTTATATACTTATTAAAAGATACACATAACAAGATACATACCAATTCAAAATCATACTTTATACAATTTCATCAAAGTGTAATTTACGAGTACTTATTGTGCCGTGAAGAGAGACCTGGAGTCCTGAAATACAGGTCTAACCTAGTTTAGGCTCCAGTCCGCCGTCAATCGTAGTACTAGTTAAAATTGTTACCAAATTTACCTATTTGTAAATGGAAATCGGTGGAAAATAAATGGTTTTTTATTTATTATTTATAATATATAGTTATTCCATTAATCTATGTAATAACAGTTGCAAATGACATATTTGTAAATGCACATTTTGAGTTAATTTACTCTGAATATTTAAACTGAGATACTTACTATTCTCATTCCTTCATATTTAGCACCATCATACTTATCCCCAGGTTTCTCAAATGGATAAGTTCCATCATAGCCAGTCAGTTTTCCAGAAAGAGCTATAAGCATCTAAAACAAAAGTAAAACTATTGTATATAATTTGCAAAAAATATTATATTAAAATGTTATGGTAAAAACTACACATATGATATAAGTTTAAATATTAGATTTGAAAAGACTAATTAAAATTATAAATGTAGTATCTAACATTTAGAACTCAGAAACTGAAATGATTTATTTCCTTGCTTACCATCGTTCACATAATAAGAAGTTATTTTACTGTATTTATACATTTGTTGTGCAACTTTACAGCATTTAAATTTTATTTATAAGAATTAGCCATCCTAACAATATTTGTCTTGCCATTTAAATGTTATAGAGAATACTAAAAATCTACATAAATAATGATGGGTGGAGAAGTGGATTTTTCCTGGTTATGAGTATTTTTGAATGATAAATCAAAAAAAATAATAAAACGAATGTTGTCAAAAGTGTAGTATTTTTTGACAGGAACACACTAATGATCTGGTGAACAGTAATAGAAATTTCAATTTGTTACAATAATGTTTAACACTCATATTCTTACTTACTCTTTCTAGCTAATTATTTACTTTCAACTATTCAAATGGAAACCAATGTAGATTGGTCTCCTTCCCTACGGACTAAATTAAAATGATAAGGGTCAATTTACCTTTCCAAGTGGTGGATGAACATCGAAGAAAAATGTTCTGTTTATGTACCAACTGGCCATTTTACCAAAATGTGTTTCATCCCAACTGAAAAATAAAGTTTATTTAAAGGTAACTTATAGATCCATACAATTCATCCTCACCAATCCATAGGTTATTTGATTAGTTTTGAGATAGAGAAAATTAACCAATTGGAATTAACCATTATACGTTTTTAAAAATACTATAGGCGTAAGTTGGGTATATTGGACTGCTTGTAAAAATTGGACCACCTCTAAAAACCCGTTTCGTAGTAATTTCATTTGATGAAAAGTGGCAACATCTAACAATGTGCCACTAACTTCATTGTGCATCGGTCATTTTGATTTCCGCATCAAATCAAACCTGTTGTTTGTGTTAACAATAA
>DWUH010000010.1:0-11964 GCA_018237145.1 Emesis heteroclita
ATTAAATTGTTGGGAATTAGAAGGTTTTATATTTTACAACAGAAGCCCTGTCTTGTTCTCACATCAATTATCCTACAACTTTTGGGGGCTCGTCCGGGATTACATTGTGAAAACTGTGAAAAAGTGATTTCATTGTGTTTGAACAAACACGTGCTTCTGGAAGACAAAGAAAACCGAGATTTATAATTGTACTACGTACATGAAACGAAGTAAGATTTCAAATATTTTAAATAACTTTAGATTAAATAATGCCACAAAAGAAAGAGAAACAAATTATGGAAACGATGACGCCCCATGTATCTTTTTCCGATTTAGAGAAGTCTATGACCCCGTTTACTGGTGATGATACTTACCCTATTTCCTTGTGGATTGATGAATTCGAAGAGACTGCTGAGCTAATGGGATGGCTGCCTGTGGAAAAATTAATTTATGGCAAGCGACTGTTATCAGGTACGGCTAAGTTGTTTTTAAGATCATTAAGATCCATAGAGAGCTGGGATGCACTAAAGAGCTTACTAACTAAAGAATTTGGTCCTAAACTTAATAGCGCCACTATTCATAAAAAACTTGCATCGAGAAAGATGAAAACTGATGAGACTTACCAACAGTATTTCCTATTGATGAAAGAGATGGCTATGCACGGCAGGGTAGATGATTTGGCCCTAATTGAATATGTGATTGATGGTATTTGTGACATTGAAACAAACAAAATTATACTGTATGGTGCTACCAATCTACACGAATTTCGTACCAAATTAGAGATATACAGTAACATTAAGAAGAATACACATACTCACACTGTTTCTCATAGGAATTCCTACTCATTGCCTAGAAATAGTAAACCTGTGATTACAAAGAGATGTTTCAATTGCGGTGACCGTGACCATCAAGCTCCTACTTGTACTAAGGGCATCAAGTGTTTTAAATGTGAAAAATTTGGTCACAAAAGTAATGTTTGCCCAGTTAATAAAACATTGAACATCCAGAGTAAGAACAACATCAATAAGTTACCTTATAAATTAATAAGAATTGATGGTAAAGAAGTTATGTCGCTGATTGACACAGGAAGCGATGTACATTTAATCAGTGCTTCTAAGTATAGAAATCTTAACTTATCTGACTATGATTCTACCTCAGTGTGCCTAATAGGAATTGCTGACGCAGAGGTAAACACTATAGGAAGTTTTAAGACTAAAATAGAAATAGATGGTTGTTATTCAGACATTAGTTTTCATATAATTGAAGATGAAAAAATCCCTGTAAGTGTGATACTCGGAAATCCAATTTTAAGTGAATTTGAGATCAATTTCACCAGTGATGGTGTCTTTTTTAAGAAAATTCAACATCTTACCTTATTTACTGAAGAAAAAAAGCTATGTGAAAATATTGGTAATATACAGTACATTGCAAAAATTGAAAAGATGATCAAAGAGTATGAACCTTGTAAAGAAAAGAAAAAAAGTAATGTTGAGATGAAAATAGTACTTACCGATGAGGATCCAATATATCAACACCCTCGAAGACTTTCCCCTCTTGAAATGGAAATAGTTAATAATCAAATTAAAGAATGGTTGAATGAAGGAATTATCAAGCCTAGCAGATCTGATTTCGCTAGTCCTATCGTCCTAGCAAAGAAAAAGAATAATACTTATCGACTTTGTATTGATTTCAGAAGGTTAAATAAGAAAATAATTAAAGACAGATTCCCACTGCCACTGATTGAAGACCAGCTGGACAGACTAAGAGAGGCGACTACATTCACTGCATTAGATTTAAAAAATGGCTTCCTACATGTGAATTTAGAGGAAAACAGCCGAAGGTATACATCATTTGTTACCCCTCAAGGTCAGTATGAATTTATTAAAATGCCTTTTGGTCTTTGTACTGCTCCCGCTGTATTTCAAAGATTTATTAATAATATCTTCCAAGACCTTATATCTGAGGGTACGGTCTTGTCATATTTGGATGACCAAATTATTCCGTCTAAGAATGAGGAGGAAGGCTTAGCAAAATTAAAGAAGGTTCTCCGACGTGCTTCTGAGTATGGCCTACAGATTAATTGGCAAAAATGCCAGTTCCTGAAAAGAGAAATTCAATATCTTGGTTATGTTATCAAAGACAATCAAATCAGACCATCGCAGGATAAGATTATAGCTGTGTCTAAATTTAAAAAACCTGAAAATGTTAAAGCTGTACAGTCATTTCTAGGACTAACAGGATATTTCAGAAAGTTTATAAAAGATTATGCGCTAATCGCAAGGCCTTTGACAGATTTACTTAAGAAAGATATAAAATTTAATTTTGACTTACTATGTGAACATGCCTTTAATAGATTAAAAAATGTTTTATGCGACTCACCTGTACTTCAAATTTATAATCCTGAGTTACAGACTGAAGTTCACACTGATGCTTCATGTGATGGCTATGGGGCAGTTTTGCTTCAACGAAGCCCCAGAGATAATCAGATGCATCCAGTTTACTATGCTAGTAAAAAGACTACTCCTGCTGAAAGAAAATATCACAGTTATTATTTGGAAATTTTAGCTATAGCTGAAGCAGTAAAAAAGTTTAGAGTTTACTTACTTGGAATACATTTTAAGATTATTACGGACTGTTCCGCACTGACTATGACTTTGAAAAAGAAAGACTTACCTCCACGTGTTGCTCGCTGGGCACTGCTACTTGAAGAATATGATTATGAAATAGAACATCGACCTGGAACTAGATTAAAGCATGCTGACTGTTTAAGCAGATATCCTGTATACCTCTTACTTACCGAAACAACTGCACGCTTGAAGAAAGCTCAGGATGATGATCAATATTTGTGCTTAATAAAGAAAATATTAGAAACAGAGCCATATGAAGATTTTACTATAGAGAATGGCATACTCTGTAAACATAATGACGGTGATAAGATTATAGTTGTTCCAAAAAAGATGCAGACTGAAATTATACGAAAGAATCATGCTAAAGGACATTTTGGTATTGATAAGACTGAAGAACTCATAACTAGAGAATATTATATTGAGAATTTAAAAAATAAAATAAGAAAGGTAATTGATAACTGTGTTGAATGCATACTTATTTCTCATAAAAAAGGAAAAAAGGAAGGATTTTTACACCCTCTAGATAAAGGTGAGAAACCTCTATCTACTTACCATATAGATCACCTCGGTCCATTGACTTCTACAAATAAAAATTATAAGTACTTACTTACTATTGTTGACGGCTTCACCAAGTTTACCTGGATTTATCCTGTGAAGTCTACTACTACTGATGAAGTTATACAAAAGTTAAAATCACAACAACAGACATTTGGCTCACCAGATAGAATAATTACAGACCGTAACGCTTCATTTACTTCCAAAGATTTTGAAACCTATTGTCAGGAAGAGAATATTACTCACTATAAAATCACTACAGGAGTGCCAAGAGGCAACGGCCAAGTTGAAAGAATACATCAGATTATTATTAGCGTATTGAGCAAAGTGAGTGCAAGAGATCCAATGAAGTGGTACACAAATGTTTCTACTGTACAGAGATGTTTAAATGGATCTTATCAGAGAAGCATTAGAATGACACCTTTTGAGCTGTTGTTTGGTACTAAAATGAAAGATAGGAATGATGAAATATTAAAATTAATAGAGGAAGAAAATATACAAGATTTTAATGATAAAAGATCAGAATTAAGACAAAAAGCTAAAGAATCTATACTTAAAATTCAAGAAGAAAATAGAAAATATTACAATAAAAAAAGAAAAGAACCACAAAAATATAGCATTGGAGATTTAGTTGCCATCAAGAGAACGCAATTTTCGCAAGGAAGCAAACTGTTAACTAAATTTTTAGGTCCGTATGAAGTTATCCGGTGCTGCCAGAATGACAGATATTTTGTCAAGAAATTAGGGCATGGAGAAGGTCCTGGTCAGACGTCCAGTGCTGCTGATCTGATGAAACCATGGAGAGATGCTGATTCGTCATCTGAGGCAGATGACTGAGCAGGATGGCCGTGTGGTATTTAGTTATTTTTTTTATATTTCAATACTTAATTGTTGCTTAAAATAAATATTTGGCGGTCTTGAACTGGCCACCCAGGGCAGTTCATAAAAAGAAGAAGTAGAACCACTCCGACGATGACAGAAAAAAAAAAGAAAAAATGGATATAAGATTTAAGATGTCCGACATAAGAGGTTGCTTAAGATTAAAGATTAAATTGTTGGGAATTAGAAGGTTTTATATTTTACAACAGAAGCCCTGTCTTGTTCTCACATCAATTATCCTACATATATATATATATATATATATATATATATATATGTGTGTAAAGAATTACTTTAGCCGTTTTGGCGTAATCGGATATTTTATCTAGACGTCATCGAAACTGTCTGATTTGTAATATTAGTATTCAAAACCTGTAATAATTGGTATTATACATCATCTGTACATTTGTTCTCTTGATGGAAAGAGACACCCATTGGCCATCGTTCTAACAGTGTGTAAATGTGTAACAGCTTCTCATTATTGACATTGTCCGCACATTGTTAGTGCTGTCCTTTCTTGTAGTTTTTTAAATATACTCAGAAGAGAATATTTTGTATTTACTGCGTTGTAAAACCTACAAAAATATAAATATTATGCAGCATTGTATATTCATGAATGGGACATTGTTTTAAAATAAATATAAATGTTAGTACAAAGTTTGACAAAATATTCAGATCAAGTCAAGAATATATATTTTGTGTTTTGTAATTTTAGTTACTAACTGTAAATTCATAAATTCATCATCATATCATAAATTGTGAGTCTAGGTTAGGTTAGCTTAAAGGTATTGTTATTGCATTCAAAAGATGATACTGAAAACCACATCCTTTCTATTGGCTGTAAGATAAGGGGATTGCCTGACCTGGATTCCAATCCTATATAATTGCGTTCAGTGCAACTAAGTTTAATAAAATGTTTTATTTGTAGGTCCATTCATGATGTTCCGAAGGCCAACAGAAGGTATTGATGAAGTAACAGATTTGCACAAACATGAATGTGCTCATACTGCTGAGAAGACATGTTCTAGTGACTACTGTAAAAAAGCATTGTATCATAAAAACCGTGTAAAGAACAATTTAAATACACACAGTAAAGTGAAACCTTACGTTTGTAATAAAAGTTTCTCACAGTCAGGTCATTTACGTCAACACCAATATATTCACACTGGCGAGAAGCTATATGATTGTGACTTTTGTAAAAAAGGATTTTATACTAAAAGCAATTTAAAGAACCATTTAAATACACACAGTAAAGTGAAACCTTACATGTGTAATGTCTGCAATAAAGGTTTCTCAGTTCCAAGTTATTTACGTCAACACCGATATATTCACACGGGTGAGAAGAGATTTATTTGCGATTTATGCAAAGAAACGTTCAGTCAAAAGGACTCTCTAATGCTTCATTTAAATACACACAGTATAATGAAGCCTTACGTGTGTAAGGTTTGCAATAAAGGTTTCTCACAGTCAGGTAGTTTACGTCGACACCAATATATTCACAATGGGGAGAAGAAATATTCCTGTGACTTTTGTAAAAAAGCATTTAATTATAAAGACCATTTAAAGAGCCATTTAAATACACACAGTAAAGTAAAACCTTACATGTGTAATGTCTGTAATAAAGGTTTTTCACAGTCAGGTGTTTTACGTCGACACCAATATATTCACACTGGGGAGAAGAAATATTCCTGTGACTTGTGTAAAAAAGCATTTATTCGTAAAGACCAATTAAATAAACATTTAAATACACACAGTAAAGAAAAACCTTAGTGTGTAATATCTGCAGTAAAGGTTTCTCACAACCACGAAGTTTACGTCTACACCAATATATTCATACCTGTACTCATGCACCTTCTGTGAAAAGGGTAATTTAAATTTCCATTTTAGTACTGTCAAACCTGGATAAGTGAGAGTTCAAGGGACCCCAATCTCATTCTCACTTATAGAGGTTTCTCGCTAACACCGAGTTTCTCGCTAATGCAGGTACATGGATAGCGTTACTCTCTTGCCTTTAAGCACTAACAAGTTGTGACACAGCAAGTACCAATGTATTATGTATACTACTCATATATCAAAATATTCATTACACATGCAAAAGACTATTAAGTACACCGCAAACACTCACTGTAACTATAAATTTATTGACAATAAGATAAAAAAACAACAAACAAAACCTGTAGCATCTTGTTACCAATTTGTGCCTTCCTATTCGTCAGCTACCGAATGAATTTAGTAATTACCAAAAAACAAACGCGAAGCACGTGCCACTCTGTCTCCGCCCACTTTCTTTACATATAGTTACTTGTTGATGTAAAACTGCATCCGTGAAAACTCCGCATTGATTGATGCGGATGCGAATGCGGATGCAGATGTCTGAATTGATGCGAATATTCCGCATTTGCGGATGCGGATGCGAATATTCGTAACATCACTGCTTGATACAATAGTTGTGTCCGACCATGTTAGTTCAATGGAAAAGGAATGTGATGTTTAGCAGTAAATTGCAATTATATACATCGGAATTTCGGTTTTACATACATTTACATTAACATACTGATTTTTAAAGTAGTTTATCACGTGGTCACGCTACAGCCGAAGTAGTTATGTATAGTTTATCGAACATCGTCTTAAATTTTTACAATTCCTGCTTAATGATGATTATGAAAAGTGTAAATGCATTTTCCATCTTTCGCAGAAAGCTTATGTCGCAAACAAATTGGTTCGATACAAGTATTTTGAATAATCGATGGATGTCAATAAAATGTCAATAAAAAATTATGTTTTTGAATGATTTCAACTTTATAAGTTGACATAAATAGAAAATTATTGATGGATCGTAAGGATCTTTGCGAGACACAATTTAAAAAAAAACTCAAACTTTACACGACTATTTCGAGAGGAGTGTTACTCACACGATAAAAGTCTTTGAACGAAACAACTTCCCCCGTGTTGGTTACATTTCCTTTGAAGAATAGGCCAATTGCCTTTCTCCCAGGCAGATCGTAAAACGCGACTGATTGGCTTTGCAAGTCACTACCATCGTGGCTACTAGGTGGTAGACTTCTGCATTGTCTCGCCCGGGTTCTGGTACCACCGCCTCTCATTTCTGCCGCTATAGCGTCAGTGTTTGTTACTGTCGTGTTCCGGTTAGGAGGGTGAGGTAGCGGGTAAACTTGTGCATGTGGCATTAGACGGCAAAAGATATTTTTGAATAAATTGGTTTCAAGAAATGGATCCCGTCTTGGCATAGTGATAACATTAAATTATTGGACCACCTCTTACATCTGTCATATCTCGGCAACTCCTTGACTACCGTGGTTCACGTACGAACTTAATCATCCTTATCGTTTCATAAATTCCTCCCAATTTTACGAAATTCCTGTTAACGTTGTGTCATCGTTACATTTATAATTGACACATACAATTGTCAAATTGATCCTATAGAGTCGGAGACCTTCGCTCGCTCGTACAATAACTACAAAGTAATTCGTTTGTTATCTCTGAAAGTTCTATCATCAGTCTACCACACATACACCATAAAATCACGAAACATTAAATTGGATTGAATGACATCATCATCATCATCATCAAAAGTATAATCAACAGTTTTTTTGTGGCATCAATCTAAAAATCTTGCTAGTAAATATTGTCTTCAGATATATTTTAAGTCTGGGTGAATTCTGTGTATAGTCGCACGCAACACGTGTGGTTTACAGCGTAAAGTCTTGTGGCGATTTCTGGATTGAGTTTGGAATGGCTTTTGAAAACACTACATTTTGAATAGTTTAAGTGAATCTGTTTTGAAATTTGTACACGGTTTATTTATTTATTTAATTCTTTATTGTACACTTACAAAAATGATTCGTAGACAATATAAGAAAATCAGTTTAATAAGATGTATCTAATTAAATATGTAATAAATGTGATTTTTTTTTTCTAATTAATATAACAATTGTTACCCGTATTAGTCCGAAATCATTTTCAAGAACTGACCATCTGCGGTTCTACCAGACAGTTTGTAAAATAAGAGCGATTGTCCCGATGTGTTAACATCGCAACTACCAAGTGGTAGAAGTTTCGCAACGTATCGCCCGGAGTCCGCGTTTATTAACCTCGTCAGTTTTATTAACCTTTCATCTGTCATTCTGTTTATGATTTCTGTGATAACCGAAAGAATGGCAAGAAAGATTAAAACAGATAAGCAATGCGAAGTTGGAAAGATGTCGCTAGGTGAGGATTAAGAGTATTTGCAACAGACGTGTTTGCGTTAAGGGAGAAATGAATAAATGAAATTCGCCGTTTACAAACTGCCTGTCGAATTCGGGAATGCCAGATGGTCTATTGTTCAAAGGTGGTCTGGACTAACACGAAGGAAAACATTTTAACAGGACAATTTCTACATTCATTGATGAAATAACCGTTGAAAGACAATCAAAAGAGGTTTCAACATGCATAATTGGAGAACATCTGCGTACAGACTTTATATAAAAGTAAAACAGCAATGTTGATAACATGCCATCTTGGGGTACGCCTGCAGTAATAAACTTTGACCTCCCGCACGTATTTCCTGACGTCACGTCCTTGCAAGTAGCTGTTAAACCTATTAACCATTATAGGAGAAACATTAATAGACTACACAACACTCAACATTGTAACACCGTTGACATTGACTTGCAATGTCAACGAAATCAAGTAATGTTTGTCCAGTAAAGAAATCAAGTAATTGACCTAGCGAGCGAAGCGAGCGAGGTCTACAAATCAACTTGGGGCAAAAATACATTTTTTGTATGTATGTGTGTATGTTTGTAATGCGATAACTTTCGAATTGTTGGTCTGAATTTGATGAAACTTAAAAGGCATATTATAGGATCTGTCATTAGAATTTTTAAGTTCTACAGGGGCAACAAAATCGATTGAGTAGTTTTTGAAAAAATTACAATTAAAAATTAAAATATCTAATTACTTCGGAACGCGGCCATACACTGAGAAGTACCGGCGGAAGAAACTCAGCGGGCTTGTTTTTTTCACAAGATAATCTTACAGTAGGTCAACTTAATTTCTTAATTTATTAATAACACAAAAATTATTTACACAATAAGATTCATACAATTAATATTTCATTTTATCAGAGCAAAAAAATCATATACACAAAAGTAAGTTTTATGTAACAATAAATCAAATAATTGTTTACGCAATTTATTAAGATGATTTGAGACTATCAGGTATATGATTGTATATATTAATTGCCATACAATATGCATTCTTTTTATAAATATTGAGTTGTTGGATAGCAGTTTCTTACTATTTCTATATTTGTTTTAAATAAATGCTGATGTTTTTTTACAAATACCTACACATACCGCTAAAACATGAGACAGGGCAATGGTAGTATTTTAAGAGTTTTAAAAAGCGGTTAGCAAGAGTGTAGTTGATTATCATTACATATTGCACGTAACTATACATTTCTTTTGAATTCTAAAAATTTTGATTAAATCTACTGGGTTTCCCCATATAGTGATTCCATGTTGCAATACAGATGAAACATATCCATGATACACTATCAAAGTAGCAGTTAAATTTGCAACTTCTCTAGTTTAATAGGCTTACCATATACGCATTTCAAGTCATTGTTTTGTGATTCGACACCGACACGGGTAAAATAATAAAAAATGAAGGAGAAAGTTGATGATAACGATCTGAGTTTTCATTAGAGTCCCGTAACTAAAGGGAAAAACGGGTCCCTATTACTAAGTCTCTGCTGTCTGTCTGTCACCAGACTGTGTCTCATAAACCGTGACAGCTAGAAAGCTGAAAATGATTTTAAATAAAACACTTGTACTGTGTCACACTTCATATACTATATATTAATTAAATAGCCAACCGGTTTCGCATTTTATTGCATCATCAGGGCTAGAACTTAAATTGTTTTATTTAAAATCATTATAATAAATTTAGATAGGGAGTGATTTCACGCTCACGCTCAAAGTTCCCAAAAAGGCAGAAGAGTGAAGAGTAGGCGGGAGAGGAACAATAGATGCTTATCTAATACAGTGTAAAGTTGTTTTTATCAGAAATGTAATAAACTCATTTTCAGTTTCTGATACAAGATAACGCCGATTCCAGACCATTAGACAAAAATGCAATCGCAGACTTTTCTATAGTCCATTAATAGAAGAGTATTCCAACCATACTTTCTTTATGTAGTTATAATAATTTAAAGACATTGGGCTGCATTTTTAAAGATAATTTCCAATAAGTTTGACTTATTGTGGCGCTTTGCCGCATGTAAAGCGCCACAAAAAGTCAAACTTATATACTTTATAAGTTATACTTTGCTTTGCGTATTTCAGTCAATTTATACAAAAACTGAACGAATTATACTCCTAAATCCTATTTATGAATCGATATATCTATTTATTTAAATTACATTAAAATAAGTTAAGTAATTTTTGTATTTTTCGGAACATAATTCTTATATTTATGAAACTCATTGACATTTAAAGTATCGTCTCACCCGTTTCCTCCCTAAGTTTTCAGAAATCTGATAAAAAGTAATTTTTGAATGTCCCGGCCCCAGAATCGAAACCGAAACTGGGCGTAACACAAATTATATTTTCTAAAATATAAAAATATCTCCTGAGCTGCCGAAAAAAGATAACATGTTGCATGAAATTTATTACACAGATAACATGTTCATGGACACGGGCACTTTTTCCCATGAATAAATTAAAATCATAAATGTATTTTTTTATTCGCTTGCCAACATAAGAATTCTTTTAACATTGATTTCATTAACAACTAGCATAATAAATTTATTTAATTAAATTGTTTATTGCACAACATAGTAAAAGGCATAACTTAATACTAGTTAGCATTTTCTCTCAGTTTACCTTTCGTGTTGCTGAGAGAAAATGCTTGAGAGAAAAGATTGAGAGAAGGAGAGAAAAGAGAACAGATCCCGCGTTTTGCACGGGTAGTGCTGTTCTCTTCAGTCTCATGTCCATTAGGCTCGCATCCAAGCTTTGTCCTGTTCTTTCCGATAAGCTCGTAGTCCTTGGTCTTTATTCAATACGCTTTTCACTATGGTATTGCTTAACCCCATCAGAAGGGCTAACAGTTTCTGTTTACGGATGGGATTAATTTGAATTTGTGCCTTTATAGTTTCACCACTGCTGGTGTCCTAACAGAGCAAGGCGACCGCTTCTTTTTCTGTCTTCAAAATTTGAGCCCTCGTTATATCGTTTGATGGTAAAATAAATAAAAGTTCTAGTTAAATTCAAGATTTTCAGTATGTTGAATTGAGTTGGCGTGTCACGTTAACCGCGATACGGTCTTCTTTAAGCGTCGACATTTAATAATACGTCAGATTATTATTATTATGTGAGAATTAGAAAAAATATACGTACTTATTTTCATAATCAGATTCTAAATTCAAATTAAGAAAAATTTTTGTGGCCAGCATTTTTAATTGAAAAGGTTTTATTGCGTGTCAAGAAAAAACAGAATTCCTTGGGTAACAGATTTTCTGTTTTGTTGAAATTTTAATAAAATATTCCATAGGTCTAAGAATAGGCCCTTTTTATTTTTTTGATTTAATTCTGTTTGATTTATTATCATCAAATATTTATTATTGGTAATTTTTTATCTAAGCCTTAAGAGACGGAGGCCTTTTAAATTGCGGTTTTGAATATTATTCTTTGCAAATAATTTCTATGTATATTATGGTGGAACAACGTTTGCTGGGGTAGCTAGTGATATTATAAGTTTCAATATTATGGACGTTCCCATATTGAAAATTGATTGTACAATAACAATTTCCTGTGAATGGCTTAACACAGTTGGTGTATTTCAATACAATTGGTTGTTCGAAAAATTTCCGTTTCCAAAGACTGGGAGAACTAAAGTAACTTCGAACATGGAAATG
>DWUH010000011.1:0-11869 GCA_018237145.1 Emesis heteroclita
ATGTTCGAAACCGGGCACTCGACCTTTTGACTTCGTACTTAAATGGAAGAATTCAAAAGGTCGATATTAATGGGAAAAGATTTATTGGTGCTGTAACTATGGGAGGCCCTCAGGGCTCCATTCTTGGTCCATTCTTGTTTTTCATATATATAAATGAGTTATCTTACTTTGTAGGGGGTATGTGTGGAATCGTACTTTTCGTGGATGACACTTTACTTTTATTCAAAGCGAAAAGACAAGTTGCTAAGTATGAAGAATAATGCGATTTAAAAAGTTGTACACTGGTTCAATACAAACAACCTTCTGTTAATGGAAAGGTTTTATTTCTTAAATTTAAATGTATCCAATTCTCAACAATTAATAACAATTAACATAAACTGGTATCAACGTAACCCGTTTACAACTTAGTGGAAGCAAACTGCACCTGGTGAACAACACTGTGTTTTTAAGTATAACCTTAAATAAAAAATTACAATGGGGACCGCACATTAACAAGTTAGCAAATAGACTAAGCTCAGAAGCTTATGCAGTTAATAAATCAGAATGTTAACTGATGTTCATGCTGCAAGAATAGTGAATTTCAGTTACTTCCACAGCATAATGTCGTATGGGATTCTTCTCTGGGGAAATTTATCCGAAATAAACATGTTATGTTGCATGTATATTTATGTTGCGGAAAAGAGTTGTAAGGACAATTTATAATCTTAGCTCAATGGTTTCCCAGAGAGAAAAATTCAAAGAAATCAATATTCTCACTGTAACATCCCAATACATATTTGAGAACTTAATGTATGTTCGGAAAAATATTGGCTTATTTAGAAAAAATGGTGATGTATACTCATCGAATACACGGAACAAAACAAAGAAGCATGCGAGATGCACAACAAGATTGTCTCCACAGAATAAGTAACTCTTTTATGGGGAAATGTATACGCTTTTACAATAAACTTCACAAAGCTATAAGAGATCTGGTAGTAAACAGATTTAAAAAATGTATTAAAAAGAAACTGTGTAAAAAAGGGTATTATAAAGTCTCAGATTACTGGGAGTCTTCCCAGTAATCTGAGATTTTATAATACCCTTTTGTTTTTTTATTAAAAGACTTGGGATTAATTGCTCCTCAAATTAATTTCTATTATTTTTGTAAAAAAATGTAATATTGTAATATTTTATTCATAAAACAAAACCTGGTGAGTTGCTTCCGCCGAATCTTCCAAGTGTGTGGCCGCGTTCCGATTTGGTAGTAATTCTAAAATGTCGATTCGTCATAAGTGCCTGTAATAGGTTTTCTTAAAATAAACATTTTTTTAATTTGAATTGAACGGAACTCTTGTTTCTCGTCACAGCAAGGACAAATGTTTGTGTAATTAGTGTAATCCAACATCTATTCTGTATTTGGATTTTTATTTAATTAATTTAAATCGCCATATTCGTCTCATGGTCCGGTGTTAGCGTTGACTACACGAGGTTTCGGGTTCGATTCCTGGATCAGGAAAAGTTAAAAATGTGTTCCATCAGATTAAATCACTTTGTGGTACAAGTTATATTCGGATAATTGTGAGTGCATAGGTTGTACCTCCACTTGCCATTTCAGAGATATGGGTGTGACGATACATTCTTATTCCAACTTTCTTTTTTTAATATTAATCCTTTCACACTTGTTCGTGGCTAAATTAAAAAAAAACTGTGGAGGTTATCTGCCGAATATTCTGAGTATGTATACGCATTATGATTAGATAGTTATTGTAAAAAAATAATTTTTAAAAGATCCTCTAAAACTTTATAAAAAATTTAATATGAATAATCAATAACCATTAGTCCTTATTTATTTTAACATTAAATGTATTCATTTATTCTTTGATCGGTAAAAAGTACAATCGCAAGAAGTCAATGCTCACATTACAAACTAATAATATTATTTTAAATGCGAATGTAAGTACCGGAAAAGACAAAGATTGAGATATCATGTTCGGAGTGATGGGTTGCCGATGGAAGGTGGTTTAAAGTCTTCACAATCGGCGTGTATGTATGCACGAGGTAATAAATTTATATCATAAGATAGCAAATGGACAGATGGTTATCCTGATAGAAAAGAGGAGGCTAACGCCTATAAACACCAGAAAAGGTAATGGAAGATTGTTATTCCTGTGGCAGGGATGGATTACCAGATTCATGAGTTTATAGGCTACCTAACGCTCCAAACTGGAACACGACAGGGACAAGCACTGAATCTAAGGCGGTGGTAGCAAGACCCGGACAAGACGTTGAAGAACTTTATCACCTAGTTAGTAATCAAAATGTTAGTGAGACAGATTAACCCTTTCTCGCCTTTACAAGATTTTAGCCGTAAGACATTTACCCTTTCTCTCAAAACGGGCTCCGATCTACACAAATCTGCAAAGATCGTGTCATATGACACTCGCTTCTTTCTTAGAGATCACTGTTTAGTGATAAAACCACCTTTGTAGCCCCATGTATATTATATTATGTTTTACACTTACTTTTTTTGGTAATTTTGCTCCGTAATAAAGTATATATTCATTTAATATATTTAATTTAGATAATTTAATCAGGTCATTGGTATTACGGGGTATCGTTTTTTACAAAACAGGAGGACATTTAAATTCTTGGAACTGATTACTTTGCCAAGCCCGTTAAATGTCGCTATACCTATATCTCTCATCAGTGATCCTTAATGTATTATTACAACGGTACAGTACTTTTTGTAACATAGAAAAGCAAACAAGCTTATGGTTGCCCTGATAGAAAGGGTTTTCAAGTACAATCCAAAAAAGTCCCTGTGACTATTTATTTAAATATGTAAACAGTTTGATAGTTATTATAAGCGAATTAATCTTTTTCTCCTAAAAACAATACTAATTTGAAACAATATCGAAAAAAAAACACAATAATACACTATACGACGCCTAATAAAGTGACTGGTATAGAATAAAAAGTCCCAGGTAACTATAAATTTTATGGTTTTCACTTATGTTTTGCGATTCGACCAAGCGGTTACTTAGAAGTCAGGTCCATTCAGTCTTACGCACACGATACAGTTGTTTGAGGAACGCGTTCTCGGCTCCCGCGCATTCCAAGGCCATGACGATGCTAGTACTGCATTGTTCACAACATGCAAATTTCAAGTACCAATACATATTTTACTATTCTATAAGTGGTTATGTAGGTACTAATAGATATATTTTCTATCTACAAATTCTTTGAAATAAAAATACAAAATATTGCACTGCATGACGCTTCATAAAGTGACTGGTATAGAATAATAAGTCACAGATTCCTAGGAGAAACAATAAGTAACACAGTCCACTATGTCGGTCCGGGCTCCTTTGAAGATCATCTGCTGTTCTGTCGGTCAGTTTGCAAGAAGCGAATATTTGACAATAGGGACATGTCATTACCATAGGGGCCACTAGGTGGTAGAGTTCTGCAAAGTGACACCGCGGGTTTTGTTACTAACGTTTTACTCATTCCTGCCACAATAACATCAATATTTCTGACTGTCGTGTACCGATTTGGAGAGTTAAATAGCCGGTAAACTTATTCAGGTGACATTAAACCACACAGATAAAACCGCAATGCATTTTAATATTAAAGTGGTTTTTATGTTGATATATTCTATGATTAAATCACATTTGGCTGTTAAATTTACTCTTTCAGTGCTTAGCTCGTGTTAAACATTTCGTCAAAGCTTTATTTTCTTATTCCTGTAGCGACGGATTAGTAAGGGCACTTTGCTTTGTAACTAGCATTTGAGTGTGTGTATGCAAGTATGTTTGTTACGTTATTGAAGTCACGAATATGTCGCTGTTCATTTAATTCAATATCAATCACGCGCTTATCAACGCGACCTTGTATATGTATAAGAGCGAAATTGCATTAAATGCTTCAATTCGATCGAAATAGAATTACGCGAATAAAGTAACTTTATTAAAGTCATATTTTTTGAAATGGTTAACTAAACGTGGCAAATCTTGTGATCAATCTTATTTAATTAGTATGTACATACAATGTACATTTTTAATTATTACGATATACTGTAAATTGTCGGTACTTGATGAAACAAGTTGCAACATTTTATTTGTTATTGTAACTGTTACGATTTTCTCTTTTTATTATATAATTAAAATATTACAAAAATTTTAATAACCGTTATTGGTTATATTCATGCAATACTTTAAGAGCAGCGTAGTCAAACGCCACATAAAGGTCAAAAATTTAAAAAATTCATAATTCAAAAAATGTTTATTTTAAAAAAACCAAATACACTTTCGATGATTCGACATTTTTAGAATTACTATCGGACGTGGCTATACACTGAGAAGATCCGGCGGAAGAAACTCAGCGGGCTTGTTTTTTTAGGTGTTAGCCATAATGTTCCTTTTTAAGTATTGTTCGTAGCGCAAACTATACGTAACGTATTTAAAGTTTAAAGGTCTCTTCTTATTACTGGCACTTGCTTGCATTATATTTGTAATATTACCATGTTGATCTTTACTAGCCTCCATCATCACGGATTTGCTTTTTCAAATTTCGTAATAATGGCCTTGTCTGAGGTTTTTTTGCGATGTTTTTTATATCATAAGACAACAAGCAAGCAGAGTGTTCTTCTGATGGAAGTTATTACCAATAGGTATCAGGTCCGTGTGACAAAGTTAGATAAGTTTACCAGCTACCTTACGGAACAGGACGACAATAGGCTGAACACGAAAACTTACGAAATTGTGGCAGGAATTGGCAGTGAGGTGTAGGTTTTACACCTTTAACGGAACATCTAGCAGTAAAACAGTTGACTTATTCTTTGTTTGGGTTTGGGTAAATACGGGGAAATGTTGGAATTTCAGGATAAAATATGATAAAGATAGATTTAGAAGTGAGCAATACTATTGTCATAGGCACTGAATGATCTGTTATATCAATAATAGAAGTATTGATTTCATAGTAGCGAAAACCTTAAAAATGAAATTGAAGGTTCAGTAAGTAAATCGAAATATGTCATTTGTTTTCTTATTAAATAAAGCTGCTTTAAATATTAATCAAACACTGAGTCTCAACAGAGTACATATTCGGAATAGATAAATTAGTTGTTGTGCAATTACTTACTGCGAGCTGGAAGTATGCAAATTACTTTTTATTTTTTGAATTAGTAAGCATAAAAAATAATTTAATTATACTGTATCGGTTTCGGAATAGTATATAGAATGTTTTTATATCTCTAAAATAGACAACACAAGCAAACAAATTGCTTACTTTGAGGCTCGGTGAATTTATGTAATTTGTGTAGCGAAATTAATTTAATTACAGTGATTACCCACAAGTTGTATGATGAACAAAAATTAAAAAAAATGGGATTGAAAAAAAAATGATTTGGTGCATAAGAATTGCTGCTTGATTTGAATTTAGCTAATTGGCTGACTCAGTTTCATCTATAATTGGTCTTGAAAAATAATCTTCTAATACAGTAAGGATATTTTCTCGGAACCGTGTTTCAAAGACTCTTACTGTACAATGTGGTTTTGCTCTTAATTCCTTTATCTCACAGTTACGATTCAACACATTTTTAATTATAAAGTATTAATACATTTGTAATTTAAGCAATCTTATGTTTCTTATTACAAAAACATAATTTTCATCATATGTGTATTATTGTAGTTTAATTCACACACTTAAAAACTTAAAACTTTAAGTCAGTAACTTTCTGTAGTTTTGAAACTAATTAATACGGGTCGTCGTGAGTGTTGTATTGTAGTAGCACAAGCTCATACGTAACTATAGTACCGACCATCTGAAATTTAAAAACAAGTACTGTGATGTAAATATTTATACTAGTGCTTATATCATAAGATCTAGTTAATTTATAGTTATACAATAAAACCAGGTAAAGTGGTGTAGTACTTAACTACGTATAATGAACATTCCATTTCAATTAAATTATTACTAGTACACAAAATTACCCGTCAAAACTTCTAGCTGACAAAATTCTAGCTGATCCAGGGAACTTCGCTGGAGTCAAACAAAGAGATCATATATAGTAGAAATTTATGCAATATCTCGTTTTAGCTCTTTAGAGTTTAATTTTTATTAAAGTAAGCGTATACTTGAATTCAGATTTTCAGCTATCTTCTTAGTGAATTTCATTAAAATTGATACTTGTTTAGCCATAAAAGCTTAACAGACGGATAAATCGACTTTCACTTTCATAACTTTAGTAAGGATTACAGTTGTATCTGTTAAATTACTAATTTATCATTCACAAACAGACAGGTCAGAGACGTTAATTATTAGCTTAAGCGATAAGATTTCATATAAATGTGAATATTTATATATAACTTACCGATAAAACAAATTCCTTATTAACATAAAAAAAATTAAGTCCAGTCAAAGCAACATTATTGCCATTAACTTGCTCAATAAACCTTGAAACCTGCAATTTAAAATACAAACATTATAGTAAGAAAGCGCAACAATATAAATATTATATAAACTTGTATTTTAATAATTTTTAAAATAAAATAAGCAGAAGTTGAAAAAAATGCAACAAGATAATGATATAAAAATAAGAATTGATGAATGTCGTAGAAACAACCGGCAGCAAATTTTTATGAGATAAATAAAGATGTTTGTATTTCTAGTTTTGGGAACAAATAATTTGTATTTGAATATTTTTGTACATGTTGTTATGTTCGTATATGTATTAATATCTGGTGAGTGCCACAAGCAAATAATTAACATACTTTCGATCAATTTCTGTAATTTATTATTTATTTATTATAATTGATATTTTAAATAAATAAAATAAAGATGTTGGTTGCTTGCAAAAATTAAACAACGTAATTAAAATATATGTAAATATAAAAGTGAAACAAATATAAAGTAAAAAACTTATTTATTTAGAATTATAATAAGCGGTGTTTATTATAGATTAAGAGCTGTGGACTTTGTAAAATATAAATAAATAAATGAATAATAATTTTATATGAAGTAACTAGTACACATTTAAGCGATAAATTAAAGTGTGATATTGTGTGTATAAAAGTGTACAAACCTCATCACAAAAAGACGGAGATGGAACACTATACAGTGCAGGTAAAACCATTAAAGATGTCGTGTAGACTCTTGAAGCGATGATAGCCATAATTAAAAATCTCATTATGAAAAAAATTATTGAGAACAAAAAGTATGTGAGAAACTCGTACCCGTTTAAAGGTCTGTAAACATAGAAATACTACAAAAAGAATAATTGTAGGTAATTAAAAAATTAGACATGCTAGTTGAGGAAAAAACCTACTTAAATTGGTTCTTAATCTATATTGTTTATTTTTTTATTGATTTCAAGCAAACTTTACTAACAGCATTGTATTAAACTATATGATAATATATTATTCCATATATTCGATATTGGATGGTTATCTTTTTTTAAAACATGTGTTTTAAAAAAAGATAACTATCTTTTTTTACCTTTTAGGTAAGATACTTGTAGGCATTTTGTTACGCTATAGCTTTTGAAATTGCTTGTGCTCTTTAAAATTACTTAAAAAGAATTCAATTAAACTCCTCGCCATAGTAAGCGTTTCTATTTAGATCACTACTGGAACTACGTATTTCGTTGCATTCCGAATTGTAAGTGTTCTTTCAATTTAGAGCAATGCAGGTGTAAGTATAGTTAAGACTATACTGTAAGAATTACCATGTGAAAAATAACCTGGCTTGTACTGTTTTATACATTCGATATTGGCCGATTATATTTTTAGACAATAGGTTAGATGGCGAGAAACCACATTATGTTTTAGAATTTATGTGCTTGTAGGCAGATGTTAGGTTTGTCACGCTATCACTTTAAAATTGTTTGTGTTCTTTAAAATTACTTAGAAAGTATTCAGTCACTAGACTCCTCGCCATAGTAAGCATTTCTATTTAGACCACTACTGGAGCTTGTTATTTTATTGCATTCCAAATTGTCAGTGTTCTTTTAATTTAGAAGCGCATAAGTGTAAGTATACTGTAAAACATACTATATCAAATATAACCTGTTTTCGGTTCTTATTTGTTTGTTCATCCTATGAGTACAAATTTATAAATGTCGGCGGGGTTGGTCTGGGCCCCTTTGAAAAATAGACCATCTGCTATTCTGCCAGGCAGTTCATAAAAGGCGAATGATTGGATCGTGACAACTAGGTTACCAGTTCTGCAACCGAGTTCTGCAACGTCTCGCCCGTGTAGGGTACTAACGTACTACTTAATCTTGCCGCTATAAAATCAATGCTTGTCATTTTTGTGCTCCAAATTTGAGGGTAATCACTTGAATATCAATTTTTTGAATACATTTTTTGTCCTTTGATAAAAAGAGACAACTATCGCTTCTTTACTTTGCTTCTTTGCTAATGATATAAAAGTAGGTTACATAGAGCTTTTACATACCCACTAGGATAATTTGGACACTTGCTAATTTCAATGTGAACTTGTACTCCATGTCTGAAAAAATTTAATTATTTTCTTTGAATTTTAAAAGTTTTATTAAATTAGTTTGAAAATATAAGCTTTTACTCGGTCTATTTTTTTATTTAACTTTATATTAGTTCTGAATAGAGATAACTAGTATATGATTAAATTACAATCAAGATAAAACAAGTTTAACTAGTATACTTCATAGTACTAAGTGTAACGATGGCGTATGTCGTATTTTATAATAAATATAAGTACGAGTTAAAAATATATTAATATATTATATTATATAACTATCCAAGGATAAACTAAGTCGATAACTTTGTCAACAGATTTTGCAAATTGACACAAATTTAAAGATCTGTAGTAACTATACACTATAGTTTATGATATTTGTCAGTAAGATTAGCTGCAAATTTTTACTGATGACCTACGTGCTCGCTTAATGTCAAAACAAATTTATGATTTTTACAATTAATAACAAAAGACTTATAATTCTTAATAGTTCTCACTGACTTTTCACAGACATATTATAAGAAACAATTGAGGTATAATAGAAACTGACCTATCATAATTGACATATTATAAGCGAGAAAACTATTGACTGTTCAAGTTATAAACCTGTTATGATAACGTGCACTTATATGAGTATATTGTCATTAATTATGTGCATTAATTTCAGTTTGATATTTTTGTGTTATATTTTTTCTTTTAACTGTGCAATTTGTTAAGTTTTGTATGAAGTAAGTTAAAGACGTATTTATATATAATTTTGAATACTAAAACTGCTTACGACTTTGCAGTGTAATTAATTAATATATTTTTAAGAAAAGAACATAGATTACTGAATCATATGTATAATAATCTACATATAAATTTTAATTAGTTATTGTAATAGCAATAACAGTTGACTTACGACATTATGTAAAAAAGTTGTAGACAAATGAGGAACAGATTATTTGCAAATGATGCAAATGTTACAAGGTTAATGACTTCATCAAAGGTACGAATGAGTCGCGTAGCTCGGTTGTAATCTTCACGCATCTTTCGCCAGTAGGTAGAAGGCATGTACTACAAGAAATCATCACTTATATTTAGTAATTATAAATAATAATTAATACTACAACATTCTATTGCGTTAATGATCCATGGACAATTACACTATCCACTATAGAAGTGTATCTAAAAATAAGTTTTGATGAAAAAGCAAATTTGGATTTTCGCCTTGTATTTTCATGGTCAGGAGAGTAAAAAAGTGCAGAGTGTCGTTTTAGTACTACGAGTATGTTTAAAACAAATAGCTGTCGAACTGTTAGCACCTTGCACGGCGCGTAAAGCTGGCTATGAGATACAGGAAGGAACGGAATGTGGCCACCTTTAGAATGGCTCTTTGTGTTCTTTCTACTCTAAGCAACAGAGTTTTACCCACCCCACCCCATGACGTAATGCAATACGTTATTATTGATTGACAAAGAGCAAGGTATACACGTCTGATTAATTTTTGATCTAAAATATTGCACAGTACTTTGAAAGTAAAAATTAGCTTACGTAATCTATTCGTAAGAGTATCATCCTTTCGTAAACCAAAAATAAATCTAATACAGACACTTTGCAGTCTCTTTAATTTGTTTACTTGTTCTTCAGTAGCTTTAACAAATGAAGAATCAGCATAGTCAATAATAGGTAAAATAAGGTTTTGCATTAGCGATATTTTAGTTTTTAGAGGTAAATAATTTTGAAATTATTTTAACCCTTTAACGCACGCCTATACGATTTCTTAAATTCTTTTGGAGTAAATATATATTTTAAAGTGATATTTATAACAACATGTATCAATGTTTTTTTCAAAAATTTGTCATTTTCCCAGAAAATAAAAAAAAACTAGTGGCCAGTATACTGGCCACTGGCCATCTGCATGAATTACTATTCCCATTTAATCAACGGCCTGTAAACTGGACATTTATAAATGCTATTATTTTTTACGAAATTAATACCGTAAAATGAAAGCATTGTGTATTTCGGAATCAGTCTTTAATCACTCTTAAAAACGTAACATAATATCCTTAACAAAATTAAAACATATCTGTTTCTTAGCCTAAAAAAATAAAACAAAAATTAAAATGTAAATCTATATGCGGCGAAAGCAGAGGCGGTGGTGAATGCGGCGGAGCTTTTGTAATTGACGAGGAAATCTGAAATGGAGGTGGTGGTGGAGCAATTTGGGGCGGCAAAGATCCATCTGATATGCCTGAAGCAGATGATACAAGTTTACTGCAACCACGGGTACTCAGGTTGATGGTATTGGAAATAATGTCGTCAAGATCTGCATCTGAATCACCACCAATGTCAGAATGAAGATGTCTGGTCATCAATAATAGCCATAAAATCTACCCATTTGTCTTCATTCATCTTTTCGAGTTCTTCGTAATGAATTTTTTTTCTAAAACAATGATAAATGAAACAAATCGACAAAATTAATCAAGAAAAATACCTAAATAATCACTATATAAGGTTATAACTACCAAACCCGCATATTTAGAATAATTGTGTTAAGGTATCGACAAAATTAATCAAGAAAAATACCTAAATAATTACTATATAAGGTTATAACTACCGAACCCGCATATTTAGACTAATTGTGTTAAGGTATCCGAGAAATTCACTATTTACTTCGTGTAAAATGATAAAAATTAAATGTATTTATTAAAAAAATATACTTATCAGATCACCTCCAACTTATATGTGTAATTTTTAAGTTCAGTTTTATCAATACACGGATCTGTTTTTAATTGGAAAAATAACAGCTTTAATTTATTATACTTGATTATATTTGCACATAATAATAAAGTGTATACTATAATATAATAGTTTTACTCACCTTTGATTCGAATACATGTTTTAACTTTGCACTACACTTACAAATATGTGACGTCCGCTTGTAATGACAGTATAGTATTGTATATGCGCAGATATGTGCAGTGGCCAGTTAACAGGCCACCGTAAAAATTGGCGCGAAATATTTTTGACGGGCGACGTTTCAAAACGCTGGCTAGTTAAAAGGCCAGAGTGCTTTATTGGGAGTGATTTATGATCATAAGATTCAACATTGCTATAAAAATCTTTGAACTATCGACCTTAAAGTAAGTGTCCAGTTTACTGGCCACTTGGTATGGGGTGTCCTATAAAGGGTTAATTCAGTTCTAACCTCCTTCTCGCTTCAGTATTACAGTGGGCGAGTGGTATGCCACATATTTTTCATAGCGATCTCATCTCGACCGTGTTGATTCAACTTGTATTCATTTTCTGACAAACTCAACTCTCTTTTCAAATTGTAAACGACACAACTGGTAGTACGGCTGGTAGTGTCGTTGCCAACAAACGATATATGTATAATGTATATATTTATTTA